>CP139508.1:47656314-47927554 GCA_021014915.2 Artemisia tridentata subsp. tridentata
TAATAATTAATATAATTAATTATTAAATCACAAATATTTATATGGTCGAACAAGGAAAGTGGAGGGAGTTGAATGTCGATTTTTGGAACTTAAGGAGATATTGCACTCAAACTTGGTGAGCAAGTTTGGAGTGTATATAAGCCCCTCAAAGCTCAATATAATCGACTAGATATTATATCCCTAACCGATTGTTTTTCTTTTATTCAATCGGTTCATTATTATTCCACCAAACCACTGACAATCTATCACTCCTTTATCATGTACAGTATATAAGATTATTCTTTTATTACGTACAGTGCATGAAGGAGTTATCTTAGTACTATTATGCATGTACATGTATGTAAAACCCTCATTTTTCCATTCAGTTGAAATCCCTAAATTACCCCTCTAATTTGAATTCTTCTAGAACACATAAACTATATAATAGAAATATGAATTATAATAACCTAAAAATATGGTTCCTAAAATCCGTCGCTAATTTGAACCTTGTATATGAACACAACTTAAATAACCAAGCATTATAACTTGAGAAGATACAAGACACTAAAAGACCATAAGCTAAGCTATATAAAAATTTAATCACCCATGTTTAATACTCCTTTTTATTTGCTATGCAAAATAAATAAAAGGTTCCAAAATACAACTATGACTAGTCCAATCACCTCCAGGAAATCCAGATCAATCATAGCCAACATGATACTATTTTAATTTATACGTGTGAAGGAAGATAGCAACATCTCTAGTGACATATGCTATTTAAAATGTTGCACAACATTACACTTAGGATATAAACAATAGTATTTGAGTTGGAATGGGCCTCGTGGTCCCATATTACTCGGCCACCAGTCCAGCTTTTACCCCTTTATTTACTCCTTTATATCATTCAAATTATACACTTAAGATCTCACTCATAAAACCCTAGAAAATTTTATCAAAGACGGCAGCCTCATTGCTCCCAAGAATAAGAAGTACGAAGGATCTAACAAGTGGTGTGGTGATTGGTTTTGGTGTGGCACTGGTTTGGGTTCGATAGGGGTTTTGACTCGTGGGTTCCTGTTGGTTTCTTTTGGTCTCGATATACTGCCTTTTAGGTATCATCATCCTCTCTTGTGTTTATCATTCATGCGACACCTATGAAACATATAATCTGAAAATAAAACCTGCTAAGTGATCATAAACTATCTGGTCTATGTGCTAAACAAATAGCTTATTTGAGCAACAAGAAATCATGCTTATATAAACCATATATATATGTCAACTTAACTTCTTAATATCTCTTCTCAACTCTGTATCGATATACCATTTGGTCTGGTTATTTAAGATTCATATATAAACCCTGAAACGCAACTTCATTCTGGAAATAAACTCAAGAAGTGAGAAGAGGGGGGCGTACATATTTATTTACGTGGGTTATGGTTCGAATATGTGTAATTTCATGTGATGTGTTGGACTCGTTATATTGTGTCGAGGTGTATCATGTGCGTTATTTAATATGAGGTCAACGGAAGTGGAAAAATGTATATGCGTGAGTTTGCTAAACTTGTGGTCCCTTAGCACAAGTTAAACGTGCAATCTATTAAGAGTCTGTTTCATGTTATATGTAGAGAAAAGGATAGCGAGGGATGTATAGTTTGGGGGTTTAAAACATGTTTATGTATATATAAAGTATATCATGCGAATCCTTGCTAAACTGATAGAGAGTTAGGGTGCGGTTCGATTTTATCTCGTACCTTTTGGTGTGTGTGTGTGTGTTGCTGTCGAGTTAAACATAGAGCATGGGTCGAAGGTAACATGAATCGCTTATTATAATCAGGTACACGTAACGATCAGGTTAACAGAATGAGTCTGTGGCTCGACTAGCTTGGTCTAAATTGTGTTCGTCTCGCTTTGTGAGTCCTTTTGTTCGCATGGTTTTAGTTATCAAATAAGATCAGTCCTCGTGTGGCATTTAAATTTACATGTGTGTTGTTCGAATGGAGGATTTGTGTATGCATGGATGAGTCGATCAATGTCTAAATAAGTACATATGCATCAGTCAGGTTGTTTTGATTTTGTTATTTCATGGTTGCCTCGTTAAGATGTGTTCAAATGGTGTGGGTATATTGAGTAGTCAAAGAGAGGGTCTAAAGCATGGTGACAACTATTCTAAAAAGGGTATTATAGTATGAGTTGTCTGTGTCTTGTGGCCTACTAAACAAAAGTAAAATGTATATATATGAGTGTGTGTGCTTGTAGCGTGAGTTGCATACATGTGGGTGACTGTTGGAGTATAACATAGAGTATAAAAGTCTAGTCTTCCACTATCTTTCATAAATCACAACATATTTTATCACTTAGCCACATTAAGACCCTATATTGACATACCTTATTATAATAAATCATTTTAACTAATTAAACTTGACTAAATGGTAACATTAACGATAAATGACTAGTATTGCTAATTCAAGAAAACTTACTAAAATGGGAAATTACTAAAGATAAAAGTTACTTAAAATGGAAAGGCAAGCTAAATGAGTAATTAAGAACCTATAGTAATTCTCTTCTACTCCTTTAGGTGTGAAGAAGGAGAGGACCTGATCTTTTCATCTTATTCATTTCTGGTTGTGTTTGCTTTTGGAATAAGGTACAGATATTCTGACCTTCTCTGTAAGGTTTCCTATGATTCTTTTCGGATCTGTTAAATTCTCTGATTTGATACTCTGTTACGATCCCTTGCTATGACACCTTTGCTTCGACCTTTGAGCTCTGATTTCGAACCTATGGTATGAAGACCTTTTGATATGAGATGGAAATGTTTTAAGTAAAGTATTTTGAAGGAGCTTTTCAAGCATGATATATTGACTTTAAGAAAACTATTTTGAAGTTCGTTTTATGAAAACTAATTGAAAGACCATTTTTGAAAACTATTTTTGAATGATTGTTTTTTTTTATGAACCTTAAGAGAAAACCTTTTGAAAAGTACTTTTGATATTGAACCTTTTGAAGATTTGACCATCGGATACATTGACCCTTTTTGGATATTGGCCTGGGATATTGACCTTCTGATATTTGAACTTCTGATACTTGACCTTCTGATACTTTGACTAGTCTGATTATGAACTTCTGATATTGAACCTTCTGATATGACACCCTGATTATGATATGAACCTTTGACCTTTGACCTTGACTCTTAGTTTGATACCCGAGCCACTTTTCTGTTACCTAGCCAGGAAGGTAACCTGGCCGTGTCTGTGATGCACCACTGGCATGACTCATGTGTGGGTGAGTGATTCCTCACACCGTCCCCATTCTGATTATGATATGCGCATTACTTTGATTATGGATTATATATGTTTCTGGGGGGCGTATGGATTGCAATCCTAGATCTGATCTGTTTAGTGGATTTAATCTGATATGATATGATTTGTCTGGTGACTGGTGCTGTGTGCAATACACGCCTTTCACATATATCTGGGAGCTAGCTACTCCATTTGAAGAATGAGGACACCCCTCATATTATCTGATTATCTGAGAGGTCTCCCCTCTATATGATTATGAAGATTTATGGTTACACTGTTATGGTATGATATGATCTGTTTCTGGGCTCGTGGTGGATGACTATCCTAAACCTTTACTTTTGTACCTTATTTATATCTCATTCATTATGCTACATCTGATTATTTCCGTTTACTTTCGTTTCCGTTCATTATATATCTGTTCACTGGGCTTTGTAAGCTCAGCCGCACGTTTTCTTTTCGTGTGCGGCAGGTTTTAGATGGAAGATGGGTATGAGTGAAGAGACTTTTGGACCTAGAAGGCTTTACAGTTATTTTGGCCTAGAGATGATTAGAAGTTATTTTATTTGTATCCGTTTTGTAACCTTATAATTTCAGTATTTCCTTTGTAACCCTTGAGAATCTTTGTATTACTTTGAATGTATGCTTTGTTATATCTGATATGAAACCATTTGCGTGACATCTTTACCCTTGTCGGGTTGGGGTGTTACAATTATGGTATCAGAGCCAGGCTGCGACTCGTAATACATTTACCCTTGACCTGTGTAAGTTAGACCACTAAGTTTCCACTGTATGCGCTCATAAGATAACCTTTAAGAATTGCTTTAGGATTTCCCTATAGGAACTTAAGTTCTGACCAGTGAGGAATGGGTAGACTATAAGGCTTCTGTTTAAGTATCATTTCTTCCGCATCACTCTGATTTATACCCTGTTTGTTGAGATCACTCTGGGAGATTGAAAGCTCACGCTTTGCACCACCTAAGATTCCGACTCCGACCTCTGACTCTTTTGTTAATCATTTTGATGTCTTTTCGGGTATTCTGAGAATCTCTATGACGATAACCTACTTGATACATTCTGTTACTTGCTTTTGATAATCTATGAATTTTCTGACCCTATCTGAGTTCGTCTTAAACATCTCCGCTTCCATGAGAAGTCTAGTGGTGTTTTGACCATGAGTATAAGAGTGTTTTTCCCCTCACTTCTGAACGATAAGACTTGCGTTGCCGATATGTTTTCATTGAATAGTTAGCTTTGATTTGTATTCTGATAGGTTGATTGATCATTGACGATTTCCCTCCTATGTTTCACCTTCGGTGTTGAAACCATTTTGAACTCCCTACCATGATTTCTGATTGTTAAACTTTTGCTATCTCTACCTGATTTTGTTCTTCACTTCCGACCTATTTGATAAGCAGTTTGGTACTCCTCTGACCATCCCGACGGTCATTTAATCCTAATGTGTTTGACACATTTTATAATTCATTTCTGTGCTGGATATAAATGTATCATCTAATATTACTCTGTCCTTGCAAAGTCCGTTACTACTCCTATGAGAACTCTGGTGATTATTAGCCATGGACTGTGACGATAATTTTGTCTCGATAGGAATTTGTTAACTGAGCATGACGATGCTGATAACTAATATTCTATACGCCTAACTTTTGACAGTTATACGATGTTTGTATTTCTGATGACTCACAACCTACCTACAACTTATGCTAAATAGCTAAGCAAGACTCCAACACCTTGAATTGTTCGTTTATCTATCTCCGCACTTTGATGAACCATGTACTTGACCTTGATATATGAACTATCTGTCTGGCTTGGCAACCGTACTCATCATACGAATCCGTTTACTTTTGACATATTCGATTTTGAGGTCTTTAAGTTATGGATTGGCTGGCTCTCATACGCTGCCAGGGACTACCGTATCTAAATTATGACCTTTAGTAATATGTTTCATCCCACTTTCGTTATGATAACCTTTAACCACTCCAATCTGTTAAGCTTAACGCTGTTATGGAAACATTTACCTCGATCTCACTTGATTATTGATTGTCTCCTGACACCTATTATCCACTCTTAGAAAACTTGGCATTGGAAGTTTTGTTGTGCAAATATTCTGGTGGATTTGATGAAACTCTTGGGTTTCCCTCCTGTTTAAGAAGTGGAATTGAATTTGAACCGATCTCAGTTGACGAACCATGATGCCATTGAAGTTGAGAAATTGGAGAAGATGATGGAATATGATTTTGTTCACCTCAGTGTTTCATTTTGAATCCCCTGTTAGCTTGTGAAGAAGAAAGAGAAAACTTTGGAGTATTGACGATCGTAAACCTAATCGTATCACTACCCTGATCATCTTTCAATTCAGCGTATTAATGATCGATTCTATTCCTGTAAACTCCGTACCAGACGGCC
The DNA here is from genome assembly GCA_021014915.2 of Artemisia tridentata subsp. tridentata. Lineage (NCBI taxonomy): Eukaryota > Viridiplantae > Streptophyta > Magnoliopsida > Asterales > Asteraceae > Artemisia > Artemisia tridentata. Next base: position 47,662,014 of record CP139508.1, read on the forward strand.
TCTTTTAATGATTGAAGGACTGAAGAAGTCACGCCAAGGACTTTTAAGAAAAGAAATGACTATTTGAGAGTAACCCTGGGAAGCATTTCAGTGTTAGGCACGAAGAGGAACATGTGGACCATCTTGAAGAATGACCCTTTATTCTGGAAGAAGTAGATTGGCGTCCAGAGATTGTAGCAGACAACACTACCATGCATCCGGCGATGATGGCAGTTGGAGTTGGTGAATTTCGAACCGTGCTAGAAGACCTATCGAAAAACACGCAGTCTTGCTTCTCTATTCGTTTTAGTTGTACTAAGATGAATTGAGAGCAGAGGCAGACTCGCGAACGGAAGAATGCACAGTGACCATACCGGAGATTCACGTTACTACACCACAGTCCCAAGAAGAGGTGCCGAAGGCTTGAGGGACCAGACTCGAGTTGATATTCTTTTCCACTCTATGATCATACGATAGACTGCATGGACTTGGAAGAAGTTTAAGATCATGTATTTGAATGGACGATAATTCTGAAGTGAACGTTGGTGTTTGGAAGAGTTGATTTTGGTGAAGAATGAAGCTATGGATGACGTAATTCATTTCCGCTTGACCTACTCAAATTTTCGTTACTTAAGATAGGATTCCCTGAATGATTTATGTTCCCTGTTAGTAATTCCGCTCAGTGTTCATTCTGCGTATAGTGGACGATGGTTTTGTTATGTGAAATTTGACGAATGATGGATGATCTGATGCTTTTAATGATGTACCAAATTCTGATAGACATGCTGAGATTTTCGTTAACTTTTTCGAGTGGTTCGTTCTTCTCTTAGTTATGGGTTTGATTTTTTTTTTTTTTTTGTTGACCTCTGAGACTATAGGAGTACTAGGTGGATTAAGAAAGGTGGTTTTGATTACGACTTGAGGTAAAGTATGACCATCATGAGGGCATATTTATATGATGCCAGTATTATGACGTCTGGCCAACGTGATAATACTTACATCATATAACGTGCACTTGTTGTGGGCATAGGATATCTTGAGGAGTACCTAAGAAGTTTAGAATTTGAATCTCTGTTGGATTATCTGCGATGAGTGAGACTTTAGGTTCATCCTACCTGTTCATATACTCTGCCCTTGTTCATTAAATGTCTGGATGAGTTGGACTCTCGGGTTGCATCCTGTTAACCTCAGTTATGAACCTTAAACTCCTTGAAGAGCTCTCTGCTGTGGATACAATTAATTTGATCTGAAATCTCGTTCGTGTCTCATATGAACCTTTCCGAAGATTCATCTATCCTCCATTTTGTTGCATGTTCTTTAGATCGGAAACAACCTAATTTGTCTCCTTCTGAGATATTTGAAACCACCTCGTTTTGATTGGAGTCATGAGAAACTATTTGGTCTGAAGATCTTTTTGGAAGGACCGCCCCGGACGTGAGAATATTTGTGACGATCTTTTGCGACTTGCTACGACTTCGTTTAATTTTGCGACTTCAATTTTCGAGGACGAAAATTTTTTTTTAGAGGGGAAGAGTTGTAAAACCCTCATTTTTCCATTCAGTTGAAATCCCTAAATTACCCCTCTAATTTGAATTCTTCTAGAACACATAAACTATATAATAGAAATATGAATTATAATAACCTAAAAATATGGTTCCTAAAATCCGTCGCTAATTTGAACCTTGTATATGAACACAACTTAAATAACCAAGCATTATAACTTGAGAAGATACAAGACACTAAAAGACCATAAGCTAAGCTATATAAAAATTTAATCACCCATGTTTAATACTCCTTTTTATTTGCTATGCAAAATAAATAAAAGGTTCCAAAATACAACTATGACTAGTCCAATCACCTCCAGGAAATCCAGATCAATCATAGCCAACATGATACTATTTTAATTTATACGTGTGAAGGAAGATAGCAACATCTCTAGTGACATATGCTATTTAAAATGTTGCACAACATTACACTTAGGATATAAACAATAGTATTTGAGTTGGAATGGGCCTCGTGGTCCCATATTACTCGGCCACCAGTCCAGCTTTTACCCCTTTATTTACTCCTTTATATCATTCAAATTATACACTTAAGATCTCACTCATAAAACCCTAGAAAATTTTATCAAAGACGGCAGCCTCATTGCTCCCAAGAATAAGAAGTACGAAGGATCTAACAAGTGGTGTGGTGATTGGTTTTGGTGTGGCACTGGTTTGGGTTCGATAGGGGTTTTGACTCGTGGGTTCCTGTTGGTTTCTTTTGGTCTCGATATACTGCCTTTTAGGTATCATCATCCTCTCTTGTGTTTATCATTCATGCGACACCTATGAAACATATAATCTGAAAATAAAACCTGCTAAGTGATCATAAACTATCTGGTCTATGTGCTAAACAAATAGCTTATTTGAGCAACAAGAAATCATGCTTATATAAACCATATATATATGTCAACTTAACTTCTTAATATCTCTTCTCAACTCTGTATCGATATACCATTTGGTCTGGTTATTTAAGATTCATATATAAACCCTGAAACGCAACTTCATTCTGGAAATAAACTCAAGAAGTGAGAAGAGGGGGGCGTACATATTTATTTACGTGGGTTATGGTTCGAATATGTGTAATTTCATGTGATGTGTTGGACTCGTTATATTGTGTCGAGGTGTATCATGTGCGTTATTTAATATGAGGTCAACGGAAGTGGAAAAATGTATATGCGTGAGTTTGCTAAACTTGTGGTCCCTTAGCACAAGTTAAACGTGCAATCTATTAAGAGTCTGTTTCATGTTATATGTAGAGAAAAGGATAGCGAGGGATGTATAGTTTGGGGGTTTAAAACATGTTTATGTATATATAAAGTATATCATGCGAATCCTTGCTAAACTGATAGAGAGTTAGGGTGCGGTTCGATTTTATCTCGTACCTTTTGGTGTGTGTGTGTGTGTTGCTGTCGAGTTAAACATAGAGCATGGGTCGAAGGTAACATGAATCGCTTATTATAATCAGGTACACGTAACGATCAGGTTAACAGAATGAGTCTGTGGCTCGACTAGCTTGGTCTAAATTGTGTTCGTCTCGCTTTGTGAGTCCTTTTGTTCGCATGGTTTTAGTTATCAAATAAGATCAGTCCTCGTGTGGCATTTAAATTTACATGTGTGTTGTTCGAATGGAGGATTTGTGTATGCATGGATGAGTCGATCAATGTCTAAATAAGTACATATGCATCAGTCAGGTTGTTTTGATTTTGTTATTTCATGGTTGCCTCGTTAAGATGTGTTCAAATGGTGTGGGTATATTGAGTAGTCAAAGAGAGGGTCTAAAGCATGGTGACAACTATTCTAAAAAGGGTATTATAGTATGAGTTGTCTGTGTCTTGTGGCCTACTAAACAAAAGTAAAATGTATATATATGAGTGTGTGTGCTTGTAGCGTGAGTTGCATACATGTGGGTGACTGTTGGAGTATAACATAGAGTATAAAAGTCTAGTCTTCCACTATCTTTCATAAATCACAACATATTTTATCACTTAGCCACATTAAGACCCTATATTGACATACCTTATTATAATAAATCATTTTAACTAATTAAACTTGACTAAATGGTAACATTAACGATAAATGACTAATATTGCTAATTTAAGAAAACTTACTAAAATGGGAAATTACTAAAGATAAAAGTTACTTAAAATGGAAAGGCAAGCTAAATGAGTAATTAAGAACCTATAGTAATTCTCTTCTACTCCTTTAGGTGTGAAGAAGGAGAGGACCTGATCTTTTCATCTTATTCATTTCTGGTTGTGTTTGCTTTTGGAATAAGGTACAGATATTCTGACCTTCTCTGTAAGGTTTCCTATGATTCTTTTCGGATCTGTTAAATTCTCTGATTTGATACTCTGTTACGATCCCTTGCTATGACACCTTTGCTTCGACCTTTGAGCTCTGATTTCGAACCTATGGTATGAAGACCTTTTGATATGAGATGGAAATGTTTTAAGTAAAGTATTTTGAAGGAGCTTTTCAAGCATGATATATTGACTTTAAGAAAACTATTTTGAAGTTCGTTTTATGAAAACTAATTGAAAGACCATTTTTGAAAACTATTTTTGAATGATTGTTTTTTTTTATGAACCTTAAGAGAAAACCTTTTGAAAAGTACTTTTGATATTGAACCTTTTGAAGATTTGACCATCGGATACATTGACCCTTTTTGGATATTGGCCTGGGATATTGACCTTCTGATATTTGAACTTCTGATACTTGACCTTCTGATACTTTGACTAGTCTGATTATGAACTTCTGATATTGAACCTTCTGATATGACACCCTGATTATGATATGAACCTTTGACCTTTGACCTTGACTCTTAGTTTGATACCCGAGCCACTTTTCTGTTACCTAGCCAGGAAGGTAACCTGGCCGTGTCTGTGATGCACCACTGGCATGACTCATGTGTGGGTGAGTGATTCCTCACACCGTCCCCATTCTGATTATGATATGCGCATTACTTTGATTATGGATTATATATGTTTCTGGGGGGCGTATGGATTGCAATCCTAGATCTGATCTGTTTAGTGGATTTAATCTGATATGATATGATTTGTCTGGTGACTGGTGCTGTGTGCAATACACGCCTTTCACATATATCTGGGAGCTAGCTACTCCATTTGAAGAATGAGGACACCCCTCATATTATCTGATTATCTGAGAGGTCTCCCCTCTATATGATTATGAAGATTTATGGTTACACTGTTATGGTATGATATGATCTGTTTCTGGGCTCGTGGTGGATGACTATCCTAAACCTTTACTTTTGTACCTTATTTATATCTCATTCATTATGCTACATCTGATTATTTCCGTTTACTTTCGTTTCCGTTCATTATATATCTGTTCACTGGGCTTTGTAAGCTCAGCCGCACGTTTTCTTTTCGTGTGCGGCAGGTTTTAGATGGAAGATGGGTATGAGCGAAGAGACTTTTGGACCTAGAAGGCTTTACAGTTATTTTGGCCTAGAGATGATTAGAAGTTATTTTATTTGTATCCGTTTTGTAACCTTATAATTTCAGTATTTCCTTTGTAACCCGTGAGAATCTTTGTATTACTTTGAATGTATGCTTTGTTATATCTGATATGAAACCATTTGCGTGACATCTTTACCCTTGTCGGGTTGGGGTGTTACAATTATGCATGTACATGTATCTTCGATACATGTGTTTTGCATATGTATACGCATGTGAATTTATTCACTCTTTATCTCCTTGTTAGTGGGATTCAATCATGTAATATTTAGAACATCAAACCCTAGGTGTAGTGATGTTTATTTGTGATACATGAACCTAGCTTTTCACATTGAAACGCTAGTAATACGTGTGTACAAGAACGGAGTAAAAGCTTACTTTAGCTTGTGGTGATCTTACCCTATTCGACTGAGGAGTAGTCGATTCCACATAAACCCTAATTAGGGTTTATACCTTGTTCTTGATTATGCACAAAAGGTACGCATCTATTTAATTTTATGTTAATTAATTATATGTTATGTAGATCCATTCCGCTGCGTGATCTTTGTGTTTATGTGTTTATAGAATTATTATGATTCACATATTCCAACAGAATTTAAGGTGTGTAAGTAGTGAAGGTGTAAGGAAGTAGAAGAGCATATAAGTAGTGCTAGGTTGTAAAGTAGTTGTGAAGCCGTTGTGAAGTAGTTGTGAAGCCGTTGTGAAAAAGTTGTGAAAAAGTTGTGAAGAGGTTGTGAAGAAGTCGTGAAGAAATTGTGATTGAAGTTGTGAGATTGGTTCTAGCTACGATTAGAACTCGACATTTAGCTTTGTGTCGTAAAATTGGTGTAAGCTAAAGTTGTGTAAGGTTTTCTCCGCCATAAGGGAGCTTGTTGACATAGTGAAGAAAACTCTCGAGTTAGGTGCTCGGGGAGTGGAGTAGGGCAACGAAGGTGTCCTTGTAGCCGAACCACTATAAATCCTTTGTCTCGCGGTTCGATCTTTCCATCTCTATCTTTCATTTCATTTCATTACTTTACTTGCATTTTTTACTTAGATTTACTTATATTTATTCATATTGTTCAAGAGTTGAATTCACATAAATTCGAATCTAAGTTTTTAAAAGTAGACAAAGTTTTCATAATAAAATTAAAAAGACGTAACACTGTTCAACCCCCCTTCTAGTTTTCCACAATTGGTATCAGAGCCACGTCAAACAAGATTTTTAAAATAAATTGTATTTTAAAACTAGAAACGATCTATGGAATCCGAAAAATATTGAGAAGGGAAATCTATGCAAAGACCACCACTATTTAAAAGTGATGGTTTTCTTTATTGGAAAAATAGATTCGAAACTTATGTGAAATTAAAAGATCTTGATCTTTGGCATGTTATTACCCATGGTGATTTTCCCCCTATTAAAAATAATCCTATAACTAAAAGAGATGAAATTGTACCTTTTGAAAAACAAAATGATGATTTGAAAAAGAAACTAGCAAAAAATAATGAGGCTAAAATGGTAATTTATAATGCATTACCACGCAAAAAATATGAACGAATTTTTATGTGTCAAATCGCAAAAGAAATTTGGGATTCTCTATTAATCACTCACCAAGGTAATAGTCAAGTCAAAGACAACAAAATAGATCTTCTTGTTCAACAATATGAACAATTTACAATTCCTGAAGAGGAATCTATTGATAATGCATTTGCTAAATTTAACACTATTATCACAAGTTTAAAAGCACTTGATGAGACTTTTTCTAGCAAAAATTGTGTAAGGAAATTTCTTAGGGCATTACATCCAAAATGGCGCGCGAAGGTCACGGCTATTGAAGAATCGAAGAACTTGATGACGTTATCGCTTGATGAACTTATCGGCAACTTGAAGGTCCATGAAGAAATTATAAGGAGAGACTCGGAAACGGCCAAGAGCAAGAAAGATCAAACCGAATCTCTTGCGCTAAAAAGCCAAAAAGGAAATTAGTGATGATGATGATTCAAGTGACGATAGTGAAGACGAAGAATATGCAATGGCCGTAAGAGAATTCAAGAAATTTTTCAAGAGACGAGGAAGATTCACAAGACAACCACGAGATGAAAGAAGATCGCTTCAAAGAAATAGGAATGATAACTACAGGAAAAGAAAGTGCTTTAGATGTGGAAGCCCAAACCATCTCATTGGCGATTGTCCGAAGCCACCGGGTTATGATTACCAAAGCGCCTTTGTTAGTGGAACATGGAGTGATAGCGACAAAGACGAAGTGGACAAAGCAAACGACGAAAAATGTCTTGTAGCTCAAGCTACCGATGAAATATGTCTAGGAATAAATTTGAAGCCCGACGAATGGATTAAGGATAGTGGATGCTCGAAGTACATGACGGGGAATCGCAAGCTATTCTCCTCCTACAAGGCATACAACGGAGGTAATGTTATTTTCGGTAGTGACTTGCGTGGTAAAATCATTGGCAAAGGTACGATTTCTCAAGACTCTCTAACTATTGAAAATGTTGAGCATGTAGATAATTTAACATACAACTTGCTTAGTATAGGACAAATATGTGATAATAAGTGTAGAGTTACCTTTACCGATAGAGATAGCGAAATAGTTAAGGACGGAAAGGTCATAGGTAGAGGAATTAGGAAAGGTGGCGTATATGTCATGAAACTAGGAAATAAACCGGAAGATAAAATATGTCTAGCAACCTTAGATGAAAACTCTACATTATGGCATAGGAGATTAGGTCACGCAAATATGCAACAAATACAATCCCTAGCCTCTAAGGAATTAGTTAGAAAGTTGCCAAAGCTAAGATATGATCAACATTTTTGGGATGCTTGTAAAATAGGAAAACAAGCACATGCTAGTCACAAAGCTAAGAACATAGTCTCCACTACTAGATGCCTAGAATTATTACACATGGACCTTTTTGGTCCATCCGTTGTGCGGAGTTACGGAGTTAACCGTTATACCTTGGTAATTGTAGACGACTATTCACGATACACGTGGACTAGATTTTTAAGTGATAAAACCGAAGCCTTTAATAAGTTTGAAATATTTAGTAAGATGATTCAAAACAAAGTAGGATGTTCTATAGTATCTATTAGGACGGACCATGGTCGGGAATTTGATAACGAAGTGCAGTTCGGAAAATATTATGATTTAAATGGAATATCTCATAATTTCTCCGCTCCTCGCACTCCACAATCAAATGGGGTAGTAGAAAGAAAGAATCGTTCCTTACAAGAAATGAGTAGAACAATGCTAAATGAACAATCTATCCTACAAAAATTTTGGTGTCACGCCATAGATACATCAACATATATAATAAATAGAGTCTCAATTAGGCAAATTTTAGGAAAAACCCCATATGAGTTATTAAGAGGTAGAAAACCTAATCTAAATTACTTTAGGGTATTCGGGAGCAAATGTTTTGTTCTCAATACAAAGGATTACCTTACTAAGTTTGACCCTAAGTCATACGAAGGAATTTTTCTAGGGTATTCGCAAAATAGTAAAGCTTATATAATACTTAATAAACACACTATGAAAGTAGAAGAGTCATTGAATGTAACATTTGATGAAACTCCACCACCACCTAAAACATTGCCTCTAGAAGATGATGACCTAGTCGAAGAAGAAGCTATTGAGGTTAGTAAAACAAAACCCTTAGGTGATGATAATGAAAATACAACACTAGGAGAAAACAAAATACTAAATGTTAAGGAATCTAAATCACACCCATTAGATAATGTAATAGGAAGCCTAAATCAGAGAACACTTAGATCACAAGCTCAAGATAAAAATAACTTCTTTTGTTTTCTCTCAACAATAGAACCAAAAAATATAAATGAGGCTTTAAAAGATGAAAGTTGGGTTATTGCTATGCAAGAAGAACTAAATCAATTTAAGGCAAATGATGTCTAGGAACTAGTCCCAAATCCCATGAACATGACCATCATAGGAACTAAGTGGGTATATAGAAATAAGTTAGATGAAAATGAAATTGTTACTAGGAACAAAGCTAGGTTAGTTGCCCAAGGTTATAATCAACAAGAAGGAATTGATTATGATGAAACTTATGCCCCGTAGCTAGATTAGAATCTATAAGAATACTCCTTGCCTATGCATGCGCCCTAGACTTTAAGTTATTTCAAATGGATGTGAAAAGTGCATTCCTTAATGGTTTTATCAATAAGGAGGTATACGTGGCACAACCTCCAGGATTCATTGACTTCCCAAAACCTGATTATGTTTATAAACTCAAGAAAGCTTTATATGGACTCAAACAAGTTCCTAAGGCTTGGTATGATCGATTAAAAGCTTTTCTTATTAAACATGATTATTCCATGGGAATGGTAGATAACACTCTTTTCACGAAAAAGAAAAGCCCAAATCTCATTATTGTCCAAATATATGTCGACGACATCACATTTGGATCGACTTGTCAGGATATATGTGATGAATTCGCCAAAATCATGCATGATGAGTTTGAGATGAGTATGGGTGAACTAAATTTCTTTCTAGGATTACAGATAAAACAATTAGAAGATGGAATATTTTTTAATCAATCTAAGTACATTAAGGAAATGCTTAAGAAATTTGGATTAGAAGACTCTAAGCCTATGAAAACACCGATGTTTACATAAGTAAAACTCACAAGAGATGAAGAAGGTGAGTCCGTAGAAAACACTAAGTATAGAGGGATGATAGGTAGTTTACTATACCTAACGGCAAGTAGACCAGATATCATGTTTAGTGTCTGCCTTTGTGCTCGTTTTCAAGAGGATCCCAAAACCTCTCACCTAGAAGCGGTTAAGCGTATCTTCCGATACATTAAAGGCACTATACACTTAGGATTATGGTATCCTAAGGGATCCGACATAGAAACCATCGTCTATGCGGATTCGGATCATGCCGGAGACTACGTGGATAGAAAGAGCACTAGCGGTATTTGCACGTTCATGGGATGTTGTCTAACATCTTGGTTTTCGAAGAAGCAAACCGCTCTTGCTATTTCTACTACAGAAGCCGAATATGTAAGTGCTGGAAAGGCATGTCAACAAGCATTATGGATGAAACAAGCTCTCGTAGATTATGGCATTAGGTTAGATAATATTCCAATTATGTGTGATAACAAAGGTGCTATAGATTTAAGTAAGAATCCCGTACAACACTCTAGGACTAAACATATAGAAATACGTCACCACTTCCTTCGCAATAACGTTCAAAAAGGAAACATATCTATAGAAAAGATTGTATCGGAAGATAACATAGCAGACATATTCACTAAACCCCTTAAGCGCGAACTCTTTAACCACTTACGTTTAGGCCTAGGAATGATGGAACAAATTGACTGAATTTTCTGCATTTTTAGTACATTTTTCATCGTCAGATGGGGGCCCCCTTAATGTATCAGGCGCCCCTTAATTATTAAGGGGACCGGCCTCTCATTAAGGGGACCGGCCATCTGTCTGAAATTTTTTTTTCTCTTCTTTCTTCACTCCTTTCATCTGTGTCTAGGAATCTGTTTTGCACAAAATTAAAGATTGGGAAACATTTTTCTTTTGCATGAACTCATTTATATACAAAACACAATCTATTTTATTCAAATCATTCTCACATTTAGGAAAACACATGAAAATCATTTTCCTTGCATTGTTGAATAATGCTAAAAATACTTTTCTTTCATGCACAAAATCTCACATGAATTGTCAAAATATATAACCTAATATATATCCTTGATATTCATGAATTGAGCAAAATCAAATCAAGAAGACTTTGGATTGTTTCTTAGGAAATTTTTGCATTTAGGAGTCGAAACAATCACATCTCCACATTTGTTGCATATAGACACACACTAGAACAAAATTGCTAATCACATCTCCACATTTGTCCCATCACCAATTCCTTGTTAGTTTTCTAATGCCCTTGTTCTATGATCCTTGCCTTATATGATTACTTGCTTTAACATTCTTGATTGCTAGATAGAATTTCTTGCTTACTTATTTGTTTAAATTAATATGTCTTGCATGCATAAGTATTAATATATTACATATCATCTTGCCTCAAAGAGTTGGACTTGCCAAAAACCAAAAACTCAAAACATAGCCCTCTTTACCTATTCCTACAGAAAAACCCATTTCTGGAACTCTGAACACTGCCAGATGGCGGCCCTAATTCATGGCGGCCCCCTTAATTATTAAGGGGACCGGCCCATATTTAAGGGGACCGGCCATCTGATGGTCAGGTTCATAGAATCTTTTTCTGCTTTTTAGCCCATTACATCCTACACTTCCCAAAATTCACAAACATATTTTGTTCTAAACCACCCACCAAAACTTATCTTCCTAAACCACATCAATCCTCCACTATAAATAACCCAATTCATCACCATCTTCACTCATCTCATCATGTCTTCTCCCATCAAACCAAAACCAAAAACCTCAAGGTTAGCAAGGATGACCGTAAAACCCGCGTGGAAAAGAAAAACTAACCCTCACAACAAGTGCATCTCAACAAATGATGTGACTAGACAACCAACTCCTCCATCCTCATTTGTTCCCAACTACTCTCCAAGATCTCAAGCTCATTCCATTGAACCATTCTACAAACCCTATCATACTGGCCAAACATCCACATTCATTCCAAACTACACTTCTAAACCTCAAACCAACTTCTATGAAACCTTCGAAATCCTCACCATTTTGGTCAAACATCAAACTTTACCTCAAACCACACACCTCAATTTCATCTATTTCCACCAAATGATCAAATCCACATTCCCACGGAAAGGCAAAAGTTTCATGAAGAGCTTAACCAAATCCACGACCTTAGTGATCTCCTTGCTATGCACCTTGCACAACGCAACAAGGGACATCCTCCATCCTCACCCTACTCAAATTGCTTACCCCACTCTCTCAACTTGGATCAAGTTACAAACCACACCCACTATTGTCCTTGTTGCATCTTCCTTCAAAAAAAATTATCCTCTTGAGTGAAGATATTTCTTGGATCGAATATCTACTCACTCGTCCTCATCCTATTCCTCCCCTAACCCGATATAACATCGTTAGATCCACTTCATCCGCTCCATTTCCCTCACCATCAAATAACTAAGTCCTATTCACATTCTTTCTGCCCCAAAATAAAATCCCTCACCCTTTTGTGTCGCAAGCAAGTCCAATCGCTCTCTTTGGCAATATTAGGACCATTAGTACCTTTTACTTATGTTGTAATCGTTATGCTTTAAGCATATTGTGTGATGTAATGATGATTCATGTGTTATACATGATCATCTTGAATGCATGAATAAATTAGTTGTTTGTTCTAAATATTTTTGCTATGCATATATATGTCTTGTGTTCTTAACTTGTTTTTGCAGCCAAGATTTCCATAGCTCGTCTCCTTGGTGCCCTCGAACGACGGGGAGTATACATCAAGGGGGAGCTCTAGTTTCCGTCAAAATTCTTAATTGAATATATTCGGCATAACCTTTTTGATTCTACAAAAAGGGGGAGAAGTGAATATAAACTCACTAAATGCTTGTCCAAAAATAAATTTTTAGATTTAATGAGTTTAAGTTTTGTAATCATCAAAAAGGGGGAGATTGTTGATATAAATAATGCCTAAAAACATTATTAATACCTCTTGATATCTCTATGTTTTGATAATCACAAAATATAAACTCATTAAACATAAACTTATTAAATAAACAAGTATTTAGTTGTAAATATTCATTTCAACAACTTAATCACTTAAGGTATGAATAAACAAATGCCTGATGCATTATATGATCAAAGGAACATTTTCTTAATCACTTGATTTTTTATAAAATGACACAAACATTTTATATCTTTTAGAAAATCATTTTTGGTATTAAATAAAAATGTTTAATCTATTATAAATTTATGAATTCAAATTTTCAACCAAAAATGACAAAAATGTTCTAGAAAAACCTTCCCCACAAAAAGACAAAGCTGGGCAACGGATATAAGGGGCGGCCCCCTTAATTTACTAGGCGTCCCCCTTAATTATTAAGGGGACCGGCCCCCTATTTAAGGGGACCGCCCCGCTCTTCCAGCTGTCAGTTTTTGCCTATAAATACTGGACCAATCCTGGACTTTTTCCTTACCTTTTGCACCCCAAACCTTCTGTTCTAAATCTCTCCTTATCTTTCTAAATTCTTTCTAAATCCATTGATCATATATTCTTAAGCATTGGTTTCTAAGTGATCCAAGCTTCTATCATCCAAGTGCAAAAGAAGAATACTCCTTCAACAACTAGAGAAGAAGTATTGCAAATTAGTATCATCTTGCTACCTAAGTTGTTTGTGTAATCATTCATTCATTTGTGTATAAGTTGTGTATATTTGTTAGATAGGTGTGAACATAATTGTTTAGGCTAGATTAGTGTGTTAGTAGTAAAGTTGTGAAGAATTTAAGGTGTGTAAGTAGTGAAGGTGTAAGGAAGTAGAAGAGCATATAAGTAGTGCTAGGTTGTGAAGTAGTTGTGAAGCCGTTGTGAAGTAGTTGTGAAGCCGTTGTGAAAAAGTTGTGAAGACGTAGTGAAGAGGTTGTGAAGAATTCGTGAAGAAGTCGGGAAGAAGTTGTGATTGAAGTTGTGAGATTGGTTCTAGCTACGATTAGAACTCGACATTTAGCTTTGTGTCGTAAAATTGGTGTAAGCTAAAGTTGTGTAAGGTTTTCTCTGCCATAAGGGAGCTTGTTGACATAGTGAAGAAAACTCTCGAGTTAGGTGCTCGGGGAGTGGAGTAGGGCAAGGAAGGTGTCCTTGTAGCCGAACCACTATAAATCCTTTGTCTCGCGGTTCGATATTTCCATCTCTATCTTTCATTTCATTTCATTACTTTACTTGCATTGTTTACTTAGATTTACTTATATTTGTTCATATTGTTCAAGAGTTGAATTCACATAAATTCGAATCTAAGTTTTTAAAAAGTAGACAAAGTTTTCATAATAAAATTAAAAAGACGTAAAACTATTCAACCCCCCCCCCTTCTAGTTTTCCACAATTGTAGCAAAAGATACTGAGGTGGTACAGGTTGAGGAAGTTGATTATGAAGAGTTTGTTAGTGGGAGTGACTCAGATGATGAATGTGAGAGGAGAAAAGCTTTAAGGAATGTGTGTAAGTTGAATAAGGTTCCTTCAGGTAGTGAGGGTAATATATGGAAAGAAAATTTCTATGTTGGGCAAACTTTTGGTAATAGCAAACTCATAAAGGATATGGTCACAAGGGTAGCAGTTGAACAGAGAAGAGAGTTATGGCTTAAGAAGAATGACAAGGTTAGGGTCAGGGCAGTGTGTAGGGGAAAGATACCAATGTTTACATCTAATAATGAGCCAGAAGTAAATGGGCCAGATGATGGGCCAGAAGTTAAGGGTAAGCCTATTAAGTCCAAAACAGCTAGTGGATCAGAAATTAGGTCAAAAAGTGTCTCTATTCAACCTAGTGAACCTGAATGCCCTTGGTCTTTGCACTGCTCAAAGTTGCCAAATGAGGATTCATGGCAAGTGAAAACTTTTTATGATGTTCACAAGTGTTTACAGTCAAGAACTGTGAAGAAATACACAGCAACCTTCTTGTCAAAAGAAGCAGAGGAAACAATTAAACCAAATCCAAAAATTCCTTTGAGTGCTCTTAAAGATCAGTTGCAGAAAAAGTTTGAGGTTGGCATTTCAAAACAAAAAATGCAAAGAGCTAAGCAGATGGCCAAAGAAAGAGTCATTGGTTATTACACAAAGCAGTATGCAATGCTGAGAGATTATCTAGGTGAATTACAAAAACAGAATCCAGACACAACTGTCAGGATTGATCTAGAAAGACCAAATGACCCCATAAGAGTTCTTGAAAGGAAGTTCAAGAGGGTTTACATATGTTTAGGTGCTTTGAAAGAGGGATTTAAGAAAGGAAAGAGAGATTTGTTGGGGTTGGATGGTTGTTTTTTGTCTGGTCCATTCCCTGGTCAAGTGTTGACAGCAGTAGGAGTTGATCCAAATAATGGAATTTACCCACTTGCTTATGCTATTGTGGAGGCTGAAACAAAAGACAGCTGGAAATGGTTTCTTGATTGGCTTGGTGATGATCTCAATCTATTCAGCAACTCAAACTTTACCTTCATAACTG
This sequence comes from Artemisia tridentata subsp. tridentata, assembly GCA_021014915.2. NCBI lineage: Eukaryota > Viridiplantae > Streptophyta > Magnoliopsida > Asterales > Asteraceae > Artemisia > Artemisia tridentata. The sequence goes on from CP139508.1 coordinate 47,677,141, forward strand.
ACAGGCAAAAGGTATGTTTACTAATCATCTTGTTTTTAAATTACTTTAAGTTTTATTGTTATCTCAACATAGATACTTGTTTTATATTAGGGTGTGATACCAGCAATTGCAGAGACATTTCCATCTGCTGAACATAGGTATTGTGTAAAGCATATCTATGATAACATGAAGCTGTCATAGAGATGAGAGATGTACAAAAATTTGTTATGGAAGTGTGCCAGCTCAACAACTGTTCAAATGTTTGACAGAAACATGGAAGCTTTAAAATCTCATAACAAAGAAGCCTTTGAGTGGTTAAAGAAGATTCCACCACAACATTGGTCTAAAAGTCACTTTTCTAGTAAGAATAATTGGTAATTCATATGTCATTAAAAATTACTTTTCTGAAACAGTTTAACATATTCATTCATGTCATTGCAGGCAGGGCAAAGTGTGATGTCCTTTTAAACAACATGTGTGAAGTGTTGAACAGGCAACTAGTTGAGGGAAGGGACAAGCCAATCATAACTTGTTTGGAGTTCATAAGGGAATACCTTATGAAAAGAATTGTAAATGTTCAAAAGGTGATCAGCAAGACTGATGGGCCTCTTACACCCCATGCTGCAAGGTTGTTTAAGGTGATTGTGAAAGAAGCATCACAACTAAAGGTAATCTAACTTGTTTTGAATTCTTTAACAACTTTATTTCTTATAAGTCAATACTAAATTTGTATACTTGTACAGGTTGAGTGGAATGGTGGGGAATTGTATCAAGTTAATGGTCCTTGGGGTGACCAGTGTGTGGTTAACATCAAGGATAGGAACTGCACTTGTAGAAGGTGGGATTTGAGTGGGATACCATGCAAACATGCAGTTGCCTCAATATGGAACATGGCTACAAATGGGATTGAAACTGCCAAACCAGAATCATATTGTCATCCATGTCATTGGTTGTCTACTTGGGAAGATATGTACAGGTGCAAGATTAATCCCACAAGATCACCAGATTATTGGGAAAAATGCAGTTTTGTAAATACCATTATCCCACCTGACTATCAGCCCCAGATTGGAAGGCCAAGGAAGAAGAGAAGAAAGAGTGCTGCTGAACTTGCTGACATGATGGTTAAAGGATCCAAGCTTAGTAGGTCAGGAAAGAGTGTCACATGCAAATTGTGTAAGCAAGTTGGGCACAATCAGTGAAGATACAAAGCTCAAAGGGATGGTGGTACAGCAAGTGCAAGTGGTGCTTCAAACAAAGCAAGTGGTTCAAGAAAAGGAAAAGGTGGTTCAACCAAAGCAAGTGGTTTAAAGAAGTCTGCTATGGGAGCACAAACACAAGAAAGCATGGTGTTTGAAAGTCCAATGGCTTCACAAAATGATGTTGCAGGCACACAGGCTTCAAGTGCCCCTAGTGTGGTGACCCCTCTACCTTTACTCCAAAATTCACCATCAAAATGGACCAAGTCAGCTGCCAAAAGACTTACTTGATGTTTGTTCCTTAGTATTTATGTGTAACCAGACTAAATTTGTTATGTGTTTACGTGTGACCAGAATTAAGATGTTATGTGTTTATGATGTTAAGACAATGGCTATTTATGGTCTTATGTTATGTTAAGACAATGGCCATTTACGGTCTTTATGTTACTAGTTAAGAGAATGTCCATTAATGGTATTTTATGTTACTAGTTAAGTTTATGTAGAATTAAGGTCTTTATGCAGGATAAGGTTCTGCACAAGTGATTCTTTTGGCCACTATTTTGTTTTCATGTCTGCAAAAGACTTATGGTGTTGCAGTTTGATTCTTTTGGACACTATTTTTTTCTCATTGACTGTCAATTGACTGCTTTGGAATTAGATAAAGTGTACATTGAAACTAAATGCAGATGCAGTGTATTGGTGAGTTTTGCATTGAAACAAAATGCTTTGCATTTAAGTTTACTTTGAAACGTGTGGTAATTTTTGCTATAAATTGACATACACACACCACACATTACACACAAACCATCTGAGATCACACATTGTCAAAAAATGAGTTCAAATCCTCCAGTCATTCAAATTTCATCTGATTCAAATTCTACCAAAACAAAAGGAAAAGGAATAAAGTTTAAAACTTCATCTGAATCAAGCACTAACTGCAGCTTTTTGAATGATAGCTGGGTGTCCAGCTATCATTCAACATCAGAGGAAGAGGATTGTGTGTCCAAAAAGGGTAAAGAGTTGGAAGGTCAGTCAAAGAAGTTGAGTCAAAAAAAGGTAAATGCTTATGCTAGCTACCATGTCAACAATGCTCCTGTGAAAGGTAACCCAACCTATGATGAAAGGGTTCAAGTCCTTGGCTTACCAAATGGGCACACTTGGGAAGTCATCCAAGGACAGAGGTGGAAGAGAGGTAAAGGGAATTGAATGAAGTCATCCAGGGCACACTCTATGTACCATCTTTTTCTTATGATGTCAGTTTAAGAAGCTTTGTGTAATGCACCAATGTATGATCCTACTATCTAATGGAAATGCATCTATGTATGCATTATTTAAATAAAAATTAAAGAACACCTATTGTCAAGTTGAAAGTGCTTATTTTCATTCAAATTAAGCCAAAATACAACTTGAGTAAAAACATAACTGTCTTGCTAAATTAACCAAAATACATTCATAAACTACTGATTCACTACACCCAACATATCACTTTAACACTAAATAGATGAAAAAGAACACCCAACTGATAATCAACAACTTCTTCAATCTTCTTGCTTCATGTGCTTTTTCAGCTACTTCACCTTGTAGCCGATTCATTGAATTCAGTAGACCAGGTATTATTTGGACAGCCCTTTCACAAATTGGAGGATCATACCAATCCACAATACCACAATTTGATACCTATATACCAAATCCAAAAACTAGGTCAAATTAGGTCAAAATGAGGGTTTTTAAAAACTACCAAATTAAAGACTTACTCTTTTGCTACAACAGTAGAATCTTCTTCCTGGGTTTGTAGATGTCCATGAAGTTTTGATTATGGCTATTGAACCACATCGATTGCATCTAACCATTGTACAGCTCCTGGGTTTGTTGTTTGTGTTTCTAACGGGTCAAAATGAGAAGAAGGAAGTATTATAAGCATTTAACAAACATAAAAAGACAATATTACCCCCCACATATTAGCCAAGTCACAACATAACTTGGTCAACTGACGGATCTGTTGGTCAAGGGACCAGATCCGTATGGGTCGTAAACCACAGGGACCAAATCTAGGTTTTTTAAACCACAGGGACCATTTCCAAATGACCCGGTAAACCACAGGGACGATTTTTGATGTTTACTCTAAACATAAACACAAGTAACAATATTACAAAAACACAAATCGATAGTCCATAAATTATTTAAAAAAAGAAAATGATACAAATAAACTAACATCTTTATCCCAAAGTTAGAAGTTGCACCTAAAGAAAAGGAACGCCATGGTTAAATTACCAACCCTAACCTAAAAATCAGTTTCCAAACAACATAGTCGGTAGCCCATGTTAACCTTCGACGCCATTTTGGACATCATTTCTGCTAACATCCATTGTCACACCAGATGACACCAAAGAATTGTTATCTACAACAATCCCACCGAGTGACTAGGTATCCCATTTGGTACGGGGCCCACAATCCCATTATACCCATTTGCTGCCATACCCATTAGCCCATGTCCACCATTTAAGTAAGCTGGATAAACTAGCATCGACAATGGGCCCCCACGGGATCCTAGGTGAAACCTGGCCCAACCCATAACCATTAACTGGATAACCACCCGTAAACATGCCATAAGGATAACCAGTGTATCCTGGGATCGGCGCATAGCTTGGAAGAACGTCGTACCTGGGACTATATGGGACCTGTTGATGACTGCTGTTAAAGTTAATATTCCTCATTCCGCTAGTGGTCCCACCTGTACTAATCTATTTAGGAACCGCCCGTTTAACTTCCACAAGTTTACCACACAATTCATGGAAATTCTTTTGCATAACATCTTCGACCGAATCCTCGGTATCGAAAGTGATGAATCCAAACCCACGTGGTCGGTGGGTCACATTGTCGTGCATAACCACGACATCGGTGATGCGGCCGAATTTTTCGAAGTAGAATTTGAAGTCATCTTCGATTAGGTTAACAGATAATCCACCTACGAATCGGTGATGCCCTCGATTCTGTTCATGAAGATATTGGTTCTGTTGGCTTCTTGGTACTGCCTTTTTAACTTAAACCTATAAAAAAAACGTCACATATGCAGTTCAAAACAAATTCAACAAATAGACAAGTTCATAAATAAAGTCTACAAATTCAAACATCATAGGTGAGTGGCAATTTGGTCCCATATACTTATAAATGGGCCAATTTTGATTGCTTTTTTTTTCTCTAACGGGTCAAAGAGTAAAGAAAGAGAAAACATTAGCTTGACATGGAACAGGGCGAAGTTGCTACCATGTATTTCATTTGTGTAAACCCTTCAAATGAAGTTTTGAAACTTTTGGGCAAAAAGTAGTCCAGCGGTCAACCCTATCCGTGTTGGCCCATTCTAAAAGTTACCTGTTTGACTTGTTACCCCATAAAAAACTCCTCATTTTCTTACTCAATTTGAAAAAAAAAAAAAAAAAAAAAAAAAAAAAAAAAAAACTGTCTTAGCAGATTCTTAGCAGCTGAAATGTTGACCTTTTAAACAAACAAACCTGTCTTTTTCGTTGCTAAATATCATCAAGCGTGAAAGTTGCAAGGAAAACATTACACATTGTAAGCGAGTAGATTTGAAAGAAAAAGTAAGGATAAAAGATTTACCCAAATTATTCAAAATCGCTCATTTTAGCAATATGTTGTTTTTTATGGTTTCCTAAAACAATAACTGATCGTCTCCACTAACAAGTAATTATCGCTTTATAGTTAGCAAAAATGTATCAAATACTACTCATTGTAACAGAAATTTACACTAGGTTTTAAGAGCATCACAAGGGTCCATATCAAAAGATTATTTCATACTAACCCCAACGAGCACAGTACAGTTTCACCGCCAAGTAAATCTGATGGCCACTACGACTTGATTCATTTCAATTAATATACAAATGTGATATATTAAAGGTGTGCAGCCAAAGTAGAAAGTAGTAACTCACTAAGTAGATGATGTATTGAGCTCCTTCTTACAGAGGGTTATAGTGATCAATGAGACATGCCTTGTCGCTTCAACACTGTAGCACCAGCAAAATCAAGTAAAGAGAAAAAGTCGTATAACGTAAAATAAGATCAGATTCTTCACAAAATATGAACTCAAAAAAACTGATCTTACGGAAGTAAGCCTTCCTCTAGGGGCTCCCATGTATCAGTTATGTCTGTGGATCCAATGGATGTTATCTGATGGAGACCAACAATTCACCTCTGCAATACAGCAAGTACAATAACTCTTATCAGTAGAAGTACCAATACGCGGTGGAAAATCAGTACATATACAACAAAGAAGCATGGAAAACCTTTATTAGTTCCACAATGGTAACCATCTTGTTGATAGCTCTACCCATTGTTTTGAACACAATTTCCAATGACCCTTTTCCTAGGGACCAGATAAGTAGATGAAATGTGAGAACACTAAAAGCTGCATCATCTTAATTATTAACTGTATCCAAAAGCATTTGAAAATTCTAGCAATATACTTAGACCATGTACCATTACATGAGCAGAAATTTTTGAAATTACCTCGAGCAAAGTCATGGCATATGTGATATAGTTACGCATCCAGCCCTAGCTAGTAATTCGAATCTCATTCTCTTGAATTGGTTGCTCAGCTCGTTGCTTTTCCACCCTCTGGTACCGATCCATATCCTATAAATCAAAAGCAAGAATCATTAATATCAAAACCAGGATTCATAATGAAAATCATAAAGATATAATATAAACAACAAAAACGGAAAAGTACAGATATCTATGCAGATCAGAATGCATACAAATAACCAATATCAAAACATTAGTTAACAGCTTCGTAGCACTACAACTGATGAACCAACTAAAGTCAAGCCATCTCAAAAACGACAAAACCACAAATTCAACAACTAGCAAAACAGATATTAATAGCTTAGCATAAAGCCACAAACATAGAAATTAAGATCAATGTAGCAAAAGGTAGACCAATAAATCAGCTTAACGCAACTTAAACATATATCACAAAACCTACTTTTAAGTACCAAGTCATTAATCTATGTTTTATATCATCACAGTGGCCTAATGGCCTGGTGGTAAGTCACCCCTGATGTCCTCAGAAGAGGTTAGGGCTCGAACCTCGCTAATTACACATTTGGGGGTGGTTAGAAAAAGGGTAGGAAACGATCAAAGGGATCCCACTTAGGCCGTGACATTGGTCAAAGACTCGCCCTCCCGGGCTAACCTCACCCGTTTACCCGTTTTTTATATCATCACAATTGATGAAATAACTATTATAATTGATTCTCTCAAACCTCGATAAATCAAAACAATCAACGACTGATTGCTGGTGTACATCATACATCATGCAGCGAGTTGATAACCGAGTCACCTCGTTTTATCCAATATTTGACTAGCCTCTAACTCATACAAGTTTAACAACTATGATCGCACGCAAAACTAAAATCAACAAGGTACTTTAACAAGCCTCAAAGAAAACAAAATCATCAACTAATCGCATTAAACCTCAACAATTCAGAAAACGTAACTTAATAACATAAACATACAGCAATAAACACAATATTTAGGGGGTGTTTGTTTTAAGCTTATGAGCTTATTTGATTTCGGCTTATATTTCATAAGCTCATTTTTCGCGGCTTATTTTGAAACCTATGGGCTTATAGCCTTATATATAAGCTTATTATTATGTCATAACAAGCTTATATAATAAGCCCATGGGTGCCAAAATAATGCGAGAAAACTGGGATTACGAAACATAAGGCGAAACCATGTAAGCTCATAAGCTTAAAACAAACAATCGATGTTAAGGTCAAAGAATATATGAATTAGCTACAACTTAACATAAAACCAATAAATTCAAATTTAACAATATAACACAAAATAACATGGATAATTTTTTTTAAACAATTAGCTTCTAATATATAGTATTAAATCACTTGGAACATTAACATTTAGCAAAAACGGAGATAAAGAAGCTAAATTTAATGGGATAAAGATGATGAGTAAGATCGATTGATGTGAAACTAAGGTGAATTAGAATCGATTGAGAGGATTTACCGATTATTTCGTTAAGTTTTGAGTAAGGCGTCGCCCGACACTTTATGTACTTTATAAAAAACTCTTATCTCTAGTAATTTCTTAATTTTGTTCTAGAATTGGATCCTCTACAAAGCAACAAAAAATTAAAAAATTCCAACTTTTAATTTTTTTTCTCATATAGACCACTAAACTATGTATAATTTAATTGGTGACAGAGGGTTACGACCCACTCCGTCTTTCCCCTTAAGGTACATAGTGCTTGGAATACCCTAAGACCTTTAGAAAAGTTAATGTGAATTGTAATGGATGTTGTTATTATACAAGACTTATGTGTCTTGAATCATCCTTCGACATTGAAACTTGTAAATTACTTGGCTGAACTAATCTTTGTTGTATAGAACGAAACAAGAGATTTGAGGGAAATGCTTTATATCATTAATTGGGTAGGGAGGATTACATCATTTGAAGAAATGAAAACTAAGACGCCTACCATTAATCCTTCTTTCCCCAAATGAGAAGTATGCAATACATGAATTGAAAACAGATAAAAGTAAGTTTTACAACTATGTAGATGGAATCAGGTTATGTAATTATACTTGCAGTGTTGAGGCTCTGTAATTGTGTCTACATAGACACATATAAATCATGTGAATAGAGGCTACACTCTGTAGTTGTGCTAACAGAGACTTATGTCAACATATGTGATGCTCTGTAGTCATATAGACAAAGGCCATATGTGAGGCTCTGTCATCTTAAAATATGAGATAATAGTATATAAGTTCCACGATAAAGTTTGTTACCATCTAGTGCACAAAAAATAGTCTATGTCATCTCGACAGAGCGTGTGTGAAATACCTTGTCAAAAGAGGCTTTGTCTACAATGGACTTATCGTCACGGGTGACATGGTAAAGCATGGTAGAAAGTTACTTAAGGCTTATTCACGGACATCATGTATTCAATATGCATGGATTGTGTTTTACGCTAAAGGCAACATGAAAGCTCTGACAGAGGTTCTAGGAACATAAGTTATCCTCTGTCAATGTTGTACGATCTCCCATGATCATTGTGTCATATGCAGAGATTCATTTAAAGATGGTTTATGGTGTTCTTTATAAACATCAATAGCTTCATATGTAGATAATATGCGTTGTAGTAAAACAGAGGCAATATAGCGTATTAGTTTCATAGGAGACATACCAAATTGGCAAAGGGTATCCTCTGTAGTTAATGTACGGTCTCTATTCACCTTGTGGTAAACATTTAGTGAAGGAAGGTTCTGGCACGACTTGAGTGTACCATTATGTGTCCCAATTCCTTAAATGAACCTTTACGAAGGTTACAACGGAGGTTGCCACGGAGACTGGAACAGAGGGCTGCTGATTTCGAGCCTTCTTAGGAAAACCCCTGACAGAGACAGAGACTACGACATATAATTCTTCTTATAATAAACCCGAACAAAGGTTACGACAGAGGCTGTTGCGGATGCTGCAACAGAGGTTACGAAGATTGCACAGAGGCTACGGTTTCAGCCATTCTTCTTAAAACGAACCCCAACAGAGGCTCATAGGAAGGTTATTGAGTTTGAACCTTCTTCGTAAAATGAACCCAAACATAGGCCCATATGAAGGTTGTCGAATTTGAACCTTCTTCATAAAACAAACCCAAAACAGAGGCTCCTACGAAGGTTATTGAATTTGAACCTTCTTCGTAAAATGAACCCAAACAGAGGCCCATATGAAGGTTGTTGAATTTGAACCCTCTTCATAAAACAAACCCAAAACATAGGCTCCTACGAAGGTTATTGAACCTTCTCTCCAAAACAGACCATAACAGAGGTCACAACAGAGGCTGTTGTGTTTAAACCCGATAGAGGGTGTTAAAATGGTAAACATAAAGTTTGTGGTTGGAGGAAAATCTCGTGATTAGAGATTGATGATGTACCCTCCGAACGGGTCAAAGGACTCCTCTTCGAGCATGTAGAAAGCCCTCCCTTTGGAGGCCCAGGTTAATCTCCTAACACGTTTCATTGGCGTAAAACCATTCATCTATGAAGTGGTTACCATGTGGGAATCCGCCAATCGAAGCCCTAAGCCCTTCGGGGTATCCCTCTCGAACAGGGATACGAGCAAGTGTGAAGGATTGTGCAAACACTTGGGATGTGAATCTTAGTAACGTGTTTGGGATATTTATGTATGAATGTGATATAGTATGCGGAATCTACTATAACACACTTAAAAGAACACAAAGGTGATGAGTTATGTAAACGTGAGTAGTAATGAACAAAGAACACAACTTTAGTTAACACAAAATGATTCAATATTATTGATGAAATAATACGGATGATCTAACTATCACAAGGATTACAAAGTAATCTTGAATCTTTGATTGTAAAAGGATTTGTGAAATGAGTAACTAAGTTACAAGAGATGTTGTTCTGTTTTTTTTATTAGTTGAAGAGATGCATGCACGAAGGTGGTGACTAAGGGAACCTTTTATAGTATAAGGTACCCTTATTACAAGTTGTCAAGTGGTTTAATATAATATGATACTTTGACTATTCTAGCCTACAATTAAATACAACTACCAATGTAACAACTCTGTATATTCTTCTGCATACCACAGAAGACTAAACTACTTCTACATAACGTATTACATTGTACAAAGACTAATAATTAAACAAATATCTACAAACAAATATCTATCAACTTGACATAAATCTTGGCAGGACCTTTGTCAACTAGCAGTACCTTCTTACCCAGAAGGTACTGTTAGTACATCTTCATATTCTTCAAAATCAACTAGCAGGCTCTTTGGCATATCTGGCAGGCTCTTTGACTTGAACATTTTATTCCCAACAATCCTCCCCTAAACTTGTTATTTCCTTTAAAATACATAAGTTTCTGATGAATAAAATACATACCTTGAGGATTTGAGGGAACTCTTCCAAAAACCTTTACTCTCTGTTCTTCCTTTTTCTTTCACATTGCTCAAATATGCTCCTCAGCAAACTTTGAACAACTTCTGAATTTTCTTCATCTTTGTCACATCTTAATCTCTTGGAGATCATAGTTGTAAGAACTTCATAGCTAAGTGGATACTCTTTCTCAGCCAACATAAAGAGTTCAATCCCACTTTGTGTGTAAAGATGATGAATACTGCTAAGGCTTAGAAATTCCTATGTTGTTGAAGGATCATAATATGGAAACTTCCAATGAACATCTTTTGGACTAGGATCATACATCCTATTGAATTCTACCCATAGTTCCTGTTCCTTAACATCAGTACTAGAATTTGTGTCTAGCCTAATTTGAACTAGATTCCACAATTCTTCTAAGTCTGCTCTGTCACATGCTCTTACTAGATTTTCAAAATTCTTAAAGATAGCAGTCTGACCCCCAACCCTTGTTATTTTCCATGATTTTCCTAATCTATCATGGTTAATCTCCCAATCAATAATAGGGCGTCTAGACCTAATTGGATCAGCATGTATGATAGTTGGCAAAGTAATTAACATCTTACTTACTTGCTTTGAATCCAATTTTGCTTCTTCTTTCTTCTGAGCATCATTCTTTTTCATTGAGGGCTTTGCATCAGATGGAATTTTGTAGTAAAGACTTTTGTAGGCTTGTAGATACAGGAAGTAGATTTCATCAGCAGATTTCTTCTTCAGTTGATAATCAGTCCAATTTGCTTGACCTTTTAGAAATTTCTTCATAAAAGACACTTAATCTTTCTGAGATTTGCCCACCTTAAAACCTCTTTTCTGACTTTCCTTCATCTTTTCAAAAATATCAGCTAGAGCTGCTTCCTTATACTTTTTGTTGATAAAAGATTCAAGCTCTGCTGTTTTCTCATCAGAATTAAGATTCTTGTCATTCACTATTATTGCTGCTTGGCCTTTCACAATTGGATCATTGGCAATAATCCATTGCATCTGTGCATCAAAGGTTTCTTGAGCAATTTGAGTATCAAGAAGAGTCTGAGCAGCATCTTTTTGCTCTTTCATCTCTGTTAGCAGTCTTGAAGCTTCAAATGCTTTCTGCAGTTCTTCTTCATGAAGCCTTTTGGAGACTTCTTCATCTAGAGCCATCTGTACTTGCTCTGTTCTCTTCAACTTCTTGGGCTTTGGTTCATCTTCAACCATAATGCTCTTGCCCCTATCCTTTGGAGTTGGTTCTTGAGATGGAGCAGTAGATTGCTCATCAGCAATAAATAACCTCCCTTGAACAAACAAATCCCCTTGAGGCTCTAAGTCCCTCTTTCTTTTGTACACATGATCAGCAGTACCTTTGTAGTCCATTGCCAATAGCCTCTCAATCCTAGCAGGCTCTCTTGAACTAGCAGGCTCTTGCTCTGCACCAGCAGGCTCTTCATCATAAATCTGAGTTCCTTCATGGAATTCAAATTGAGCCTCCTCTTCATCTTCAGAACTATCCATCCTCCCCTTTTTGGAAGAGTGACCTAACCTTTCAGCATCTGATCTTGAAGAACTAGATAAAACAACCTTTGAAGATCTTTTACCCTTTAGCTTCTTCACTTCATTCTCCAATTTCTTTACCCTTTTGACTAACTTAATGTTGATCTCAGAAAATTTCTTGTTCTGACTTTTAAGAGCATCTTCTAAGAGCTTCACCTTCTCTTTTAGTTCTTGCACTGTGTGAGGAGATTGGGGTGGTGTTACATGATGTGATGGTGTTGGTGGTGTTGCAGATGGTACTGGAGATGGGATTGGTGATGTTTGATGTGTTGGTGAGATGTAACCAGTTGAAGAACTTGATGATGGTGATTCAGATGATGGTGTTGGTTCTTCAGGATGTTGTGGTAACATTTCATCAAATAGTGGTATTTTTTCCCCTCTGAAACCAATTCTCATGTTTGAAAATACTTTGTGAGAAAGTTTTGGTGTTTCATAAAGTAAGTTTGGGGGAAGCAACAAATGTTTTGATTTTGCAATGATGCATGAAATAAATCTTGGATACATCAAAAACTTTGTTTCACTATCCACATTTTTAATCAATCCTTCAAAAATATGTTTGGAAAAATTGTATTTTCTGTTTGTAGCCAAGCAGATGAGAGCAGAAGCCATGTTTCCACTAAATTGCTCCCAAGAGGTTTTCTTCTGGCTCAAACAATGAAGGATTGTATGGATCAAAAATCTCCATTGTGGAGTAAAATGCTTTTTCAGAAAAGTGAGTTTGGTAGACTCAGCATGATACCCCATTCTTTCCAAATGTTCAAAAATTTCAGTATCTGGCAATTGACTAATACCATCAGAATCATCCAAATGAAGATGTCTTCGAATGGATGACTCAGTAAGAGTCAAGGGTTTGCCATCCACTTTGGTCTTAATCCTTTGGTCCCCATTTTAGAAGTTTTAACTTTAGCTGATTGCCAAAATTGTAAAATTTGAGATTCATAAATAGTGGGGTTGACTAGTAAAGCAAACCTGATGTAGGAAGCATTTAAAAAATCCACTACTTGATGAAAAGAGGCATTATCCTCAGACTTTTCCAAAAATGCTAATTGATTGTGACGTTTAACAAAGGTCAGAACTTCCATGGTGAAAGATAATGAAAATTTTGATTATGATGGTGGGATTTGTTGGTGGTACTGGTAGAAGATGAAAGGTGTATGTTAATTGTGATAAGGACTGATGAAAGATGATATGAGAGAATTACTTTTAACCGACAATAAGAAAGATTATAATAAGTAAATGAAAAGGCGGTTAAAAATATCTTTTATATGTGAAATATAATATAATATAATCATCAGTAATTTACATAACTACCCCAACGGCTAATTTTAACTACCAGGCCCAACGGCTAAAAACTTTTTCTGACAGGCTCAACGGTTAGCTAGCAGTACCATTTTACTCTAGCAGTACCAATTTTTGAACTACCAGTACCTTTGAAAGTTTTGCAAAAATCCCTTATAGTTTTTAGCAAACTATCAGCTATCAACGGATTTGAGTTGTCTTTACCAAAAGTCGTTTGCTTATGGACTAGTTAACTATTTACTGTTAAGTATGGTTAGTTAAATACCATATAGTTTTTGGTAAACTATCAACCATCAACGGATTTGATTTGTCTTTACCAAAAGCCGTTTGCTTATGGACTAGCCAGCTCTTAAGTTTGTAAAAACTTGGTGAACTGAATACCAAAAGTCATAATGACCTAAAGATGGTGCAATTTCCTTGGATGGAGGAAATTAAAAAGGCAATGATGCTGTGTATCTTGGATGATTGGTTCAACAAGTGAAATCATCTATTAGCATGCCTTTGAGTTGAAACTTTCCTTAGTTTGATCTAGATAGAACTTTCTCCTTTAGGAATGCTTCATCCCTTCTGAATAAGTGATCTAATCCTATCTTTTTCAAACTCTGCATCATCTTGTATGCTCTTGTCTTTTTCTTTCCATAAATTGGTTTTTCTTCCATTCTGGGCTATCATTTCCTCCCTGAGATTGTTACCTCTCCTGAGATTTAAATAACCTATATTTCTCCTTTTGTTTGGAAGATCTCTTGTTTTGTTATCAACCTGAAATTTGTTAGTTGCAATCCAAAAGAACAAAGTGCAAAGCACTTGATCTATAGCATTGTAAACATTTAAGCATCAATATGAACAAAATAGAGCAAATTTTATACTAGCAGGACCAATTATGAACTGACAGTACCTTTTGACTAACTAGCAGTACCATGTTTAAAAGCCAATACCAGTTATTTTTATGTACAAAAACACATGTTTTTCAAAGATTAATCATTCCAATACCTCCTACAAGGTATTTGAATCTACCTAAATCAAAAGCTTTGGTGAGAAGGTCTGCATAATTCTTTTCAGAATCAATTTTAACAACTTGTATTAACCTTTTCTCATTGCAATCCCTTATGAAATGGTGTCTGATTTCAATGTGTTTTGTTTTTGAATGTTGAACTGGATTTTTAATGATACATATAGTACTGCTATTGTCAATGTAAATAATGGTGTTAAGAAAATTGTACCCATAGTCAAGCATTTGATTTTGGATCCAAAGAATTTGCCCACAACAACTTGCACCAGCAACATATTCTGCTTCAGTTGTAGAGTTTGCCACCATTGTTTGTTTCTTGCATTGCCAAGAAATGAGTCTGCAACCAAGAAATTGACATCCACCAGTTGTGGATTTTCTGTCTAGAGTTGCACCAGCATAGTCACTATCAGAATAAGCCACCAATTCAAAAGATGATTCCCTTGGATACCAAAGACCCAACCTAGGCTGACCCTTGAGATATCTAAAGATTCTTTTGACTGCTGTGAGATGAGAGACTTTGGGATGTACTTGAAACCTTGCACATACACATACTGAGAACATGATATCTGGTCTTGATGATGTAAGGTACATCAAAGACCCAATCATTGATCTATAATTATGCAAATCAACATCTTCACCCTCAGCATCTTTTAGTAAACCTTTTTCTGCATCCATTGGTGTACTTGCAACCTTAGAATCAGCAAACTGAAATTTCCTTAGGATCTCTGCTACATACTTATCTTGGCTGATAAATATGCCTTCTTTGGATTGTTTCACTTGGAGACCCAGAAAGAAAGTAAGTTCCCCCATGGAACTCATTTCAAACTTACTATGCATAAGTTTTTCAAATTCTACACACAAGTCTTGGTTTGTAGATCCAAAGATAATGTCATCAACATAAATATGCACTAGCAAGATGTCTTTCTTTGTTCTTTTGATGAACAGAGTTGGATCAATCTTGCCTCTTTGGAATCCATTTTCTAATAGATAGAAAGCCAATGTTTCATACCATGCCCTTGGAGCTTGGTGTAGTCCATAAAGAGCTTTGGTAACCCTATACACCTTATCTGGATATTCTGCATCAATGAAGCCTGGAGGTTGAGAAACATACACTTCTTCTCCAATTTCACCATATAAAAATGCACTCTTAACATCCATTTGATAGACAGTGAAGCCTATGAAAGAAGCATAGGCCAAGAATAGCCTAATTGCTTCAAGTCTTGCAACTGGAGCAAACACTTCTTCATAATCTACCCCTTCTTCTTGAGTATATCCTTGGGCCACCAATCTTGCTTTGTTTCTGATCACTATTCCCCTTTCATCTTTCTTGTTTCTGAACACCCATTTGGTTCCAATTGCCCTGTGACCTTTGGGCAAATCAACCAATATCCAAACCTTCTGAAGTTTGAATTGGAGAAGCTCTTCTTGCATTGCTTCTACCCAACTTGCATCATCTAAAGCTTTGTTTATGTTTTTGGGTTCAGCCTGAGATAGAAAACATGAAAACAGGCATATGTTGGCAACTTCATGATTCTTTTCTTCATAAATAGAGGAGATAAACCCTTCTTGGTCTGAAGTCAAGACTTGAGATAAACCAACTTGAGATCTTGTTCTAACACCAGAATCAATGCTACCAATCACATCATCAGTTGAGTGATCTTTGAGAATTCTTGTGTTATGTGTTGTAGGAACTTCATAGGTAAATGGAAGATTGCCAATCCCCACTTCTTCTGGAAAAGAATCATCTATTTGAACATTTAATGGCTCAGCAGTACCAATTTGTGAACTGGCAGTACCATTTGGTGAACTAGCAGTACCATTGTCATTTGTACTACTTTCTTGATTCTCTTGATTCTGAGTTCCATGATCATCTTCAGTACCTTCATTTGTTGTGTTTGAAGGTTCTTCTTGACTTGAAGATAAATCCAAGCCTTTCCAAATTGGCATCCAGATGTAGTCTTGATCTTTAGGTGTTTCATCATTGTCTTCAAAACCTGCATTATCATTAGTATTTGTACCTGAAACAGGCACATAATTCATAGATTCTGAAAGCCTATCAATATCAAACATCCAATCTGGTCCAATGCCTTTCACATTTGTTAGTTTCTTTTGAAACTCTATGTGAAGATTCTCTTCCACTAGCCTAGTGCAACTATTATACACTCTATAGGCCTTACTTTGCAAAGAATACCCTGTCAAATAGCCTTCATCAGCTTTTCCTTCAAATTTGCCTAAATGATCTTTGGTATTGAGAATAGTGACATGACATCCAAAAGGTCTCATAAAACTTAAAGATGGTGTTCTACCAAAGAAAAGTTCATAAGGTGTCTTTTTATGTGGTTTTATCACAAGAACCCTGTTCTGTACATAACAAGCAGTACCTACTGCTTCAGCCCAAAATGAAATAGGCAACTTAGAGTCTACTAACATTGTTCTAGCAACCTCTATAAGTGTTCTATTCTTTCTTTCTGCTACTCCATTTTGCTGTGGGGTTCTAGCTACACTAAATTCTCTTTTTATTCCTTTTTCCTTGCAAAAGTCATCCATAACCCTATTCTTGAACTCTGTCCCATTGTCACATCTGATGACTTTGACTTTCTTATCAGATTGGTTTTCTACCTCAGTTATATAAGATTTAAGAATCTCACTTGTTTCATGCTTAGAACTTAAAAAGAAAACCCAAGAAAATCTGCTATAATCATCAGTAACAACAAGACAATATTTCTTTCCATTCAAGCTACTCACATTAGTAGGACCAAAAAGATCCATATGAAGCATGTATAAAGCCTGAGAAATAGAGTTATGGGTCTTGGGCTTACAAGAAGCTCTATGTTGTTTGCCTTTAAGACAATCAACACAGGTTTGGTCATTTTGAAAAATCTTTTTGGGTAAACCTCTTACCAAATCATATTTTGCAATTGTATTGATTGTTTTAAAGTTTATATGACCAAGCCTTCTATGCCAAAGCATAGATTCATCCAATGAGGCTTTTGCTACCAAACAAGTTAAACTCTCCTTAGGATCAATGTTCTTTAAATCATCACTGTACATATTGTTCCTTTTTGGGATTTTAAGAAGGATCTGACTCTCATCAGGCATTTTAAAATCAGAAGAAAGAACCATACATTCATTGTCAGTAAATAGAACATTGTTCTTTTTATCACACATTTGTGAGACACTAAGGAAATTAAACTGAAGTTCTTTCACAAAATACATATTTTCAAAATCTAATTTACTGGTTTTGATAGTACCTTTACCAGTAATCTTGCCTTTTATTCCTCCCCCAAAGGTAACATATCCTCCATCAACTGTTTGGAAGTCTGTGAGAAAAGACATGTTGCCTGTCATGTGCCTTGAACATCCACTATCTACATATCCTTGATCACCAATATTAGTTGAATGTTCCTGCACATGAATAAACATATTAGTTTCCTTGGGGTACCCAAGCCATAACAGACTTGGTTTGCCTCTTGCATCAATGAAATCAAACCTTTTTAGGATTGTTGATGCACCTTTTGATTGGATTGGTTTCCAGATCCAACATGCTGAGGACTTAACAGCATTTTCCCTTTTAATCCATTTTGTGGTCTTTGGTCTATCAGTACCAATTTTGGCAGTACCATTTGGTCTAGCAGGACCTTTTGGTTTTGGTCTCCAAATTTGTGTTTTGACCACAGATTTCTTTTCAATAGGATTTTTCACAACTTTTGGTGCATATTTGAAAGTGTTTCTTGCACCTTTTTCAGTTGGTTTTGAGTTAACAGGCTTATTTTGTCTAACAGTATGTTTAACTTTTGGTGTGTTAGACTTAACAAAACCTTTTTTGGGGTGAGTTATATTTGTTTTAGATTTTGATTTACTCCCAGAAACCCAGTTGTTACAATAAGCATGAAGATGATTAAAGCTACCACAGTAATAACAAGCCTTATTGTACATAACAAAATTATCACCTAGTTGTTGTGACTTAAGATTGTTCCAATTTCTTTGGCTACCTCTAGGTTTGTTATTACATTTTTCACAACTTTCAACTGTCTTTAGAACAGCTTTGGCCTTAGTCTTAATCTCTACTCTTTTAGGACTAATTGGTCCTACTTTGTTTCCTTTGATGGAAACAGTCTCTTCTTCATCATCATCAGATACCCAATCTTCAATAATTAGAATATCTGGTTTCTTATCAGTGAGCACCTTAGAGAGTGAAGCAATCTTAGCACTCTCAACAGGTTCACTTTTCTCTACAGGTTTAGCTAGTGGTTTGTTGATGATTTCATGTAAACCTGATTCAGCAAGATCTGATCCTGGGGGACAAGGGATTCCTCTATAAGGAGGTGGACATGTTTTGTATCCAATTCCTGATTTGATTCTCTTATTCATCTGATTTTCAACTATGCTTCTAGTATAATCAGAAGCAGTTTCCAAGGTGGTAACTGTTAGTTGAATATTATCCCTTGCTAAAGTCACTTTAGCACACTCAGTTCTTAACATTTTTATTTCTGCATCTTTCAAAAATATTTGTCTATTAAGAATAGCTTTTGCATCAGTAAAAGTGAGTTCATTTTCCCTAAAATGGATTATTTGCTTCTCAAGTTTAGCCATACCACACTTATGATTGACCAGGTCTTGATGTGTTTTTCTTTGTTCTAATGTCAGTTCATCATAACATTTTCTTAAAGTTTCTAATTCTTTAAAAACTTCACAATTATTAGAACATTTGGTAGTTTGTACCTCAGGAGTGGAGAAAGCCATTAAAGCTAATTCATCTGAAGTAGACTCCTCTTCACCCATAAAACTCCAGTCAAAACCCATTTCATCAATAGCAACCATTGCTTTTGGTTCAGCAACTTCCACAGCCTTACTCTTGCTCTCAAAGCTTCCTTTCTTCTCAAAGCTTCCTTTATTCCTGTTCTCAAACCCTCTTCCCTTGTCATCCTGCTTCTTTGGTCTTCTACACTCTCTAGAGTAGTGACCCTTCATGTGGCAGTTGTAACACTCCACTTTGGACTTGTCATACCCAGCAGGCTCATTACCATCTATGATAATCTTCTTTCCAGTCCTCATTAGCAACTTCTTAGCCCTTATGCTCAGAAGTGAAAGTTGCCACTTTATGTCCATTTCTTCAAGATCATCAGGATTGATCTCTTGAAGGTCTTCAAAAGTTAATATGGACCCATTGTGTTGAGATGTTAGAAAGGCACACCCAATTGTTTCATCTAGAATGGTTTTGGTACTTGATGAAGCGAAAAGTGTACCGCTTTTAAGGGGTCATTTAAGCCCTAAATCGTATTTATTTGATCAAATATCGCCCTAAATCGTTCCTTTTGTCATTTTAGGTACTTTTGAGGAGAAATCTGGAAAAGGAGGCATTTTGGACGTTTTTGGAGCATAAAAGTGAAGAAAACGGCAAAGTCTCAAAAATCGGCTAAAAGTTACCTTTGACGGCGTCACAATTTACCCTGGATGGCGTCATACCTTGGCAAGAAAAGTTGGACGTGAAATTTACTCATGATAAGCCAGTGAAAATAGCATGTGAATTCTGACGGCGTCACGCTTTAACTTGATCAAGGGCGTCACGGCTTAAATCAAAAGGGGACGGCGTCACGTTCAAGGTTCGACGGCGTCAAGCCTTGATAAGCCAGAATGGATTTTGGAAGAGCTAAAGAGGGACGGCGTCAAGAAGGTCATCCGGGAACCCTAGAAGCGGCGAGGTGACGGCGTCACACTCCAAAACGTGACGCCGTCAGATCCAAAAATCTATATATAGTTTTCTAATTTTTTGTCATTAAGGGAGAGCTTAGTGTGTGGAATTTTGGGAGAAAACCCTAAGACGATTTTAGCTTCTTTTTCAAGGCTTTTTGCCTTGAGATCTTCCATGTTACATTGAAGATAAGTTATCAATTAATCATTCAATATGTCTATGTGTTGTTTGATTTTATCTTATTCTTGTCTTTTGATTAACATGTTAGGCTAAATTTATCTTGTGTTTGCTTAGATCTAATGAAACCTAGCTATTGATTATTGGTTATTAGTGTGTTGTTAGTTGTATTGGATGATTGTTTATTTATGTTAGGCTTAAGAAAACTGGCTAACTTCCTATTCGGTAACTTGCTTGAACGTCTTAAGAAACATGAACCAAATGCGTACTAAAGGTTTTTATGGTTGTATTTAATGCACAAGCGAATTCTAGTGATCCCATGTTAGGAGCTTCCTAGCCGGCTCGACATAGGAGTGAAGTAGGAGCTTGTAGAGTTGGGGAAGTACGTATGCCACCCCACAAATAGTATTAAGGAATACACCCGTCATCCACGCGACTAATACACACTAATTAACCGGTAAAAGATAGTTAGGGAGTAAGGAAATCTAAGTAAACACATTTCTCTACACATAAGTTTCTCACCACATTTTATTTTCAGTTATTTATTTTATTTGCATCCGTAGTACTTTTGGGTTAGTTGATTAGCAACTAATTCCGCCCACTCTTTCAAACCCGAGATTTTACTTGCTTTCATAAAAAATTATAAAAACATAAAAAGAATCTTCCTCAACCCTTAGACCTAATTAGAGTAGTCTTTCATACCTAACGAACACTATTCCCTGTGGAGAACGATCAATCCCCCGTACTTACCACTACACTATACTACATCGGTCAGGTACACTGCCTGGTGGGGTTGTAAGCCTCTTGAGATCCCTCGAGAGGTAAAACCTGTTGTAAGGTTACAAAACCACGCATCAAGTTTTTGGCGCCGTTGCCGGGGAATAGTTATTGTTTAGGTTGAATTGTTATTTCTATTAGGTCTACTCACTAGATTCCTTTCTAGTGAGATTTTTATTTTCTTTTTCTAGATTTTCTTTAGTCTATCTATTTTCTTCGTGTCTTTGTTCGTAACCATACCATCCGACATCATGGAAGATGGTAATATCCTTAACCCCCACAACCCACCACCACAACAACCACCACCACCTCCTAGAGCCCGTACTTTAGGAGAGTATTCCCGTCCTAGCCACCATGGCTATCGAAACACCATTGAGCTCACTCAAGGAGCCAATATCACACCCTTGCGATCCGACACCATCCGGTTGGTGCAAAGCGGATGCGCATTCCATGGACTTCGTTCTGAAGATCCTAATCAACACCTCAAGGACTTTCTTAAAATCGTTGATTCTATAGACCTTGATGTTGCCACTCGAGAGACGACCCGATTGCGTCTCTTCCAATTCTCTCTGCGGGACCAAGCTAGTCAGTGGCTAGAACGTCAACCCGCAGGATCCATCACCTCTTGGGATGATCTCACCACTCGTTTCCTTGCTCAGTTTTTCCCACCGGGAAGAACTACCAAGTTAAGGAATGATATCTTGATGTTCCAACAACGTCAAGGCGAAACTCTCTACGAGGCATGGACTCGATTCAAGGACTTACTCCAAAAGGTCCCTCACCATGGCATAGAACTTTGGCTCCAAGTCCAAATCTTCTATGACCATATCAATCTCTCCATGAGGCAAACCATTGACCAATCGGCCGGTGGCAAGCTACGTGATCTAAGTGCGGAACAATCATGGGCTCTCCTAGAGGATCTTGCTCTTTATGACAACGAAAGTTGGAGTGATCCCCGTGATTTGAATAAAACGGTCAAGGCAATATCTTTGCCTTCGAACAATTCAAGCACTTCCGACCGTAGGATCATAGAACTTGAAGACCAAGTCAAGTTTCTTATGAAATCCTACGAGGCTCCTAAACCTTCAAGCCAAGTGAACAAAATCACTTCTTCATGTGAATTATGTAGTGGTCCCCACGACACTCGTGATTGCATGGAACTCCCCGAACAAGCTTTTGTGGACTACGCATCCTCGCGTACCGACGGAGCGGGAGACAAGTGGTACACTTTCAAACCCGAGCCAAACCATTACGGCTATTCATACAACCCTTCATGGAAAAATCACCCGAACCTTAGGTGGAAACAAAACCAAAACGCACAACAAACCAATTCTTCCAACCCACCTAATCGTTTCCAATCAAGCGGTTCCAACTCGAACCGTACTTTCAACAACAATCCTTCCGGCAATGGTAGTACCGATAACTTTAAAGGATTGATGTCTCAATTTATGGCATCTCAAGAAGCTCGTTTAGCCAAGTTTGAAGCCGATTTCAAACAAAAACAAAGCGAGATGACCGATAAGATTGACACCTTGTTGAAAGCCCTCAATGACCGAGAAATGGGAGCACTCCCTAGCAACACGGTCAAGAACCCGAAACTAAACGTCAACGCTATTTCATCGGTTTCGTCCCCTAGTTCTTGTCCACAATATTATTCGGTCAATTCCATGAGCACGTGTTTCAAACAAACCCAAGTCGTTCCAAATGACCAAGAAGTCATGACATCCAAATTGGTCAACAACATAGTTGAAACACCTCCCACTCAAAACCTTGACGAAGAATTCAAGGAGCTCCACCTTGAAAGTCCGGTTGTTGATGAGTTGGATGAGAAGAAGCTCAAGTTAGGCGAAAAAGGGACCGCCTTTGTTCAAAACAAGCTACCTAAGAAGTTAGATGATCCGGGCTTATTTGTTCTACCTTGCAAGATCGGTAATTCGGAGGCTTATGACACATTAGCCGATCTTGGGTCAAGCCTTAACCTACTTCCGTTACCTCTCTACACCTCTCTAAAACTTGGAAAACTTGAAGAAACCGAGGTGATAATAGGCTTAGCGGATGGAAGTGTTGCTTACCCGGTTGGAGTAGTTAAGGACGTGTTAGTGCACATTGGAAAACTAACCATTTTAGCCGATTTCCACGTCCTTGATATGGTTAGCGACCCTACATGCCCCTTGTTGATAGGTAGAGGATTTTTGGCGACCGCTAGTGCTATGATTGATTGTAAGGAATCCAAGATAGCGGTAGGAGAAGGAGATACTTGGTCAGTCTATGATGTTAAGAAACATGCCTATGATACTAGTGAGGAACCAACACCACATTGGCTAGAATCAAATAGGAGACCATCTAGATATGGACCTTGGATTGATAGAGACTTCATAGGACCCCAACACCCATTTTACCTAGAAGAGGACTTTGTTAACCGAACGCATACGGTAGAGCAACTCTTGGCTAGGGACACCGAATTGGATCCATTTGAAGATTCTCTAGTTTTTAGAAAGATGATTGATTTCCTAGGAGTTTTGCCAATTAACCTAGGGATGAATAAGTGGATTTGTGAGGAAGATGATCATAAGTGGAATTGGGATAAACCACCCAAAGATGGAGATGGGTCATGGCATATTAAGATGACATTGTATGACCCGGATGGAGAGAAGTTTGAAAAGATATATCGTACTAAGCGGACCAATAGGAAACTTCAATCCAAGCTTAACCCTAAAGACGTCCTCGATGACGAGCTTACTTACATAGGGTAGAGTGACTTTGAGTCTAGCTACAAGACTCGTTAATAAAGAAAAGCGCTTCTTGGGAGGCAACCCAAGCTTTATTTGTTTTATTTGCTTTGTGTGTTTATTTATTTGTTTGTTTGATTTTATTTGTTTCCGTATGTGTGTTTAATTTTTATTAGTATTGATTCATGTTCAAAAGTAATTTGTGAAAATGCTTTATTTTGTTTTTAACTTCGTCTTAACTACATATAAAGGTATTTTGCAAAAGATAAGTGTAAGGGAAATCTAAATCGGTTTATTAGAACACAAATGAACATGAATCGTAATAATAATAAATTAGCATACATATTAGTATTTGTTTGAGTCAAATGCTTGTATCGAGTCATAATGATGTTTTGCAGGATTTCCAGGAAGTAAGGTAAAGGTTTTTCCAGAAATTTTCCGGAAACTTAAAATGAAAATTTTTGTCAGGTCATTTCTGACGGCGTCAGATTTAATTTCCAGAAATTTTTGAAAGTTTTGTTTTCATAAAAAGTTTTTATTAAATCTCCAACTTATAATCTCCAGGAATCTGCAAAATTATCATTCCACAAGCATTATATCCTTATATATAGATTTTTCCCGCCGATGTTATGCAGGTTTTCGTGTTTGTTTTCTCAGGTTTAACAGGTTATTTTGGACAAGGAGATGTTTATGGAATCAAGCTTATGGCGATGCATTAGTCATGGAACTTCAACATTACCTTGGAGGAAGATCTAACCGTGTAATTTCATTATCCACCAAGCGAATCAGGGGAGTATTTGATTTCATTCTCTTACTTTTTTCTTTTACATCTTGTTATTTGAACATTGGGGACAATGTTCATCTTAAGTGTAAGGGGAGGGTAAAAGTACGATTTTAGAGAATACAATTGCGCTTGATTTTTGTTTGTTTAATAGTAGATGTGTAATAAAACTGAGAGAAATACTTGTTAAGGTAATTTTAGTGCCAAATTTAAAAATTTTTACAACATGTAGGAGTGAAACTTTGATCTTAATGAGCGTCTCACGGATAGGAGTTATATGACTAGCACAAAAACCGTACCACTAAAAAATTTTCCACCCCCAAATATGTGAGGTTCGCCCCTAGAATTGGTAGGAAAAGCATTTATGCTATGATGTGTGTACCGGTAGCACTTAGATTCTAGAACTTGCGTTAGGACCATTCCGAGGCCACAAGTGAGACTACATTCGTGTAGTTAGATTTACTACATGATAAGAGGCATTAGGATTAACCCATTGTTTTACACCTGTGTTTTTGTTATAATTACATTGGCTACATTGGTCAAGTAATTCTCCCACACCCCTTTGCGTTGTACTCATTTTTAGTACACGATACCCCTAGTACACCCCTCAGAGCCTATCTTTTCATTTCGACCTTTAAGCATTTTACTTAAAGGAAGAATTTGTTACACCCCACTAAAATGTACACCCAAATCGCCTTAGCCTACCTTGTATGCACTCATTTTTAGTGCATTATTGTTACAACATTTGTTTAAACCCAAGTTAATTATCTAGTTGATTACATGGTTGCTAAGTCGAGTCATATCCTTGTACATATTGTTTTGGGACGATTGGGACTCATGGGTAAAGTACTAGTGTAATGGAGTAATGGGGAAGAACATCATTTATTACCCCCATATGTGCTAAATATTTTAAAAGTACTCCAAGTTTTTCAATTATCTTAATTCGAGTCATTAGAATAGTAATTTGTAAAGTTATGTAAAAGATCAAGTGTAAAGGGAATGCAATGCCCCTATGATGTATTATTTTGGATGGTAGGGCAAAAGTGTATGCAAAAAAAAAAAAAAAAAAAAAAAAAAAAAAAAATCGAAAAAATCAAGAAAAACACAAAAAAATGAGAAAATGAAAAATAGAAAAAAACATACGGACTACCATCCCGTTTCATTTTATGTTTGTTTTATGTTTTTGTTTTTGTTATTTCATTTTTAGCTTAAGATTGAGTCTAGTCTTGGCTTAGCAACATTGTATAGTACATGTAATTGATCAAGATCTTTAACTCGCCACCAGTAAAATATCCCGTATCCAACAAAACCGTGTTTTCCTTTTCCCTACACCTAACGTTATAACCCATTTAAAAGCCCTCTTTGATAGTTTATCTTTGGTGCTTACGCCTAGTGGAGGAGGTTTTCGATCCTTTCCCAAGCCTATGGTAATCTATTTGCTATGACAGGTAGTGAGAGATATTATCCGTTTTCATTTATGAGATTTATTTTGATGACACTTGAGAGATGTGAGTATCTAAACACTACTTGTGAGGTGCTAGTTTATAATCTCCGTGCTTATTATGATTGAAGTGGAACGATTATTTGTTGTAATTACTTTTATGTTTGCATTAAATGACCCCTAACTTGTATTTTGATTAGAATAAAAGCGCATTTGCTTGAGGACAAGCAAATCTCAAGTGTAAGGGTATTTGATGAAGCGAAAAGTGTACAGCTTTTAAGGGGTCATTTAAGCCCTAAATCGTATTTATTTGATCAAATATCGCCCTAAATCGTTCCTTTTGTCATTTTAGGTACTTTTGAGGAGAAATCTGGAAAAGGAGGCATTTTGGACGTTTTTGGAGCATAAAAGTGAAGAAAACGGCAAAGTCTCAAAAATTGGCTAAAAGTTACCTTTGACGGCGTCACAATTTACCCTGGACGGCGTCATGCCTTGGCAAGAAAAGTTGGACGTGAAATTTACTCATGATAAGCCAGTGAAAATAGCATGTGAATTCTGACGGCGTCACGCTTTAACTTGATCAAGGGCGTCACGGCTTAAATCAAAAGGGGACGGCGTCACGTTCAAGGTTCGACGGCGTCAAGCCTTGATAAGCCAGAATGGATTTTGGAAGAGCTAAAGAGGGACGGCGTCAAGAAGGTCATCCGGGAACCCTAGAAGCGGCGAGGTGACGGCGTCACACTCCAAAACGTGACGCCGTCAGATCCAAAAATCTATATATAGTTTTCTAATTTTTTGTCATTAAGGGAGAGCTTAGTGTGTGGAATTTTGGGAGAAAACCCTAAGACGATTTTAGCTTCTTTTTCAAGGCTTTTTGCCTTGAGATCTTCCATGTTACATTGAAGATAAGTTATCAATTAATCATTCAATATGTCTATGTGTTGTTTGATTTTATCTTATTCTTGTCTTTTGATTAACATGTTAGGCTAAATTTATCTTGTGTTTGCTTAGATCTAATGAAACCTAGCTATTGATTATTGGTTATTAGTGTGTTGTTAGTTGTATTGGATGATTGTTTATTTATGTTAGGCTTAAGAAAACTGGCTAACTTCCTATTCGGTAACTTGCTTGAACGTCTTAAGAAACATGAACCAAATGCGTACTAAAGGTTTTTATGGTTGTATTTAATGCACAAGCGAATTCTAGTGATCCCATGTTAGGAGCTTCCT
Source organism: Artemisia tridentata subsp. tridentata (assembly GCA_021014915.2). Taxonomy (NCBI): domain Eukaryota; kingdom Viridiplantae; phylum Streptophyta; class Magnoliopsida; order Asterales; family Asteraceae; genus Artemisia; species Artemisia tridentata. The sequence continues at coordinate 47,703,949 of CP139508.1, forward strand.
AGCCGGCTCGACATAGGAGTGAAGTAGGAGCTTGTAGAGTTGGGGAAGTACGTACGCCACCCCAAAAATAGTATTAAGGAATACACCCGTCATCCACGCGACTAATACACACTAATTAACCGGTAAAAGATAGTTAGGGAGTAAGGAAATCTAAGTAAACACATTTCTCTACACATAAGTTTCTCACCACATTTTATTTTCAGTTATTTATTTTATTTGCATCCGTAGTAATTTTGGGTTAGTTGACTAGCAACTAATTCCGCCCACTCTTTCAAACCCGAGATTTTACTTGCTTTCATAAAAAATTATAAAAACATAAAAAGAATCTTCCTCAACCCTTAGACCTAATTAGAGTAGTCTTTCATACCTAACGAACACTATTCCCTGTGGAGAACGATCAATCCCCCGTACTTACCACTACACTATACTACATCGGTCAGGTACACTGCCTGGTGGGGTTGTAAGCCTCTTGAGATCCCTCGAGAGGTAAAACCTGTTGTAAGGTTGCAAAACCACGCATCATAGAAGTACTGGCAGTACCAAAATTTGTGTTGGCAGTACCTTCTTCTCTGCCATCTTTTTCTTCATCTACAACTCTTGAGGTGCTTGGAGATGATACAAAAGCCATACTTCCTGAGCTTGAACCAGTAGTCTTCTTTACTTCATGCTTTACTATTTTGAAGTTGTTGTAGAGATCATTAAGACTCATCTGATCAATATCTGGCTTGTTTTTCCAGAAAATGACATGCATGGACCATTCAGAGGGTAAACTTCTAAGAAATTTGGAGTTTAAGTCCTCTTGAGTTATCATCACTTCATGGACGGCTAACTGACTTGAAAGCTTCTGAAGTCTATTGAACATGCTGTCCAAGGACTCATTAGTTGTGGCTGCAAAGTTTTCAAACTGATGTTTGAGGAGAGTTTTCTGTGTTTTCTTGGTGGCATCATTTCCACCAAATCTAGCCACAATAGCTTCAAAAAGGGTTTTAGCATCTTTGTATTTGTTGAAGATCAAAAGCTGATCATTTGGAATAGTCATCAGTAACATACTCCTGGCTTTTAGATCATTTCGCTTTTGAATTTTTTCTTCTGCACTTGATGGGTTTACTTGCACATGTGTTACAAGTGCATCGTTTACTGTGGTGGTGGTGATTGAGGGTTTGAATGAGTTGCCTTCTTCAATGATCTCCCAAAGTGCATAGTCTTGCACTTGGAAATATTGTTCTACCCTCAGTCTCCACATATCAAACTCATTTTGTTTGAGTAATGGAAGTTTAGCAGCAACATTTGTTTGAATATGTTCAACATCCATTGTTCTTTTAATTTGTAAATATCAGCCTAGCTCTGATACCACTTGTGAAGGATTGTGCAAACACTTGGGATGTGAATCTTAGTAACGTGTTTGGGATATTTATGTATGAATGTGATATAGTATGCGGAATCTACTATAACACACTTAAAAGAACACAAAGGTGATGAGTTATGTAAACGTGAGTAGTAATGAACAAAGAACACAACTTTAGTTAACACAAAACGATTCAATATTATTGATGAAATAATACGGATGATCTAACTATCACCAGGATTACAAAGTAATCTTGAATCTTTGATTGTAAAAGGATTTGTGAAATGAGTAACTAAGTTACTAGAGATGTTGTTCTGTTTTTTTTATTAGTTGAAGAGATGCATGCACGAAGGTGGTGACTAAGGGAACCTTTTATAGTATAAGGTACCCTTATTACAAGTTGTCAAGTGGTTTAATATAATATGATACTTTGACTATTCTAGCCTACAATTAAATACAACTACCAATGTAACAACTCTGTATATTCTTCTGCATACCACAGAAGACTAAACTACTTCTACATAACGTATTACATTGTACAAAGACTAATAATTCAACAAATATCTATCAACTTGACATAAATCTTGGCAGGACCTTTGTCAACTAGCAGTACCTTCTTACCCAGAAGGTACTGTTAGTACATCTTCATATTCTTCAAAATCAACTAGCAGGCTCTTTGGCATATCTGGCAGGCTCTTTGACTTGAACATTTTATTCCCAACAGCAAGTATTGTCATTTTCATGAAGACTATGGCCATGACACTAATAGCTGCAGAGAGCTAAAGAAACAGATAGAGGAAGCTGTAAAGTCCGGGCAATTAGCACACTTGGTGAAGGGTATAAAGAAGGGCAAGGAAAAAATGATCGATACTCAGATGGCCAAAGATATTACTCCAACCGAAGCCCCAATACTCATTGTCCAGTGGGGCGAAGCCAGATTAAAAAGAAAGATGACGAAGCAGGAAGTAAGCGAGACAGGGGAGGTAACCTTTCCCCCCATAACAGGCCAAGTCCCTTCGAATGACCCAGTGGTTATCAAAGTTCTCATTTCCAACCGAGAAGTGAATAGAGCCTACATGGACTGCGGAAGCTCATGCGAAATAATATACGAGCATTGTTTTCTTAAGCTCAGGGCCTCAATCAGATCGCGGCGGGTTGATTCGAAAATACCCTTAGTGGGATTCTCCGGAGAGCATTCTTGGCCTCTAGGAGAAGTACCACTAGAGATAACCATTGGAGAATGCAAGTTAGCAAGGACAGAAACCCTCATGTTTGCCATCGTAAGGTCCAACTCTCCCTACAACTTGTTGATAGGAAGGACCACTATGCAAAAGATGGGTATTGTAGTCTCCACTATTCACGCATCGGTAAAGTTCCATACACCTTATGGGATAGGAACGGTACTCTCTAGCTACAACCAAGGAACAGTAGGAGACGCGAGCAAAAAGCTCAAAGAAAGTCCGGAGGAGCCTCCGAAGGCCATCCTAAGTTGTACTGATGCTGAAGAACGCATAGTGATTAATGAACTTTATCCAGAGCAAACGGTGGTAATTGGAAAGCAGCTTCCTGCTAACTTCAAAGCAGACTTGGAAAAGCTACTGAAAGCCAACAAAGATGTGTTCGCATGGACGTATTCAGATATGACAGGGGTTCCTAGAACTCTTATGATTGATGGAAAGCCCTTCGGCACGGAGCATAAACTCAATGAATACAAGCACATTGAACCAATTAAGCAAAAGCGACGAAGCCTGGCACCAAAAAGAAACGCAGCCGCTTGCAAAGAGGTAGATGAGCTTGTCAAGCAGGAATTCTCAGGGAAGTGAAATACCAAACTTGGGTAGCTAATCCAGTCATGATAAAGAAAAGTGACGGAGGGTGGCGTATGTATGTCGACTTCACCGACATCAACAAAGCTTGCCCGAAAGATTGCTATCCTTTGCCGGAGATTGATTGGAAGGTTGAAAGCCTTTCGGGGTTCCGTTTGAAATGCTTCCTAGATGCTTACAAGGGGTATCACCATATACAAATGGCAGAGGAAGACGAGGAGAAGACGGCCTTCTACACAGGAAAAGGTGTCTATTGCTACAAGAAGATGCCCTTCGGTCTAAAGAACACAGGGGCCACTTACCAACAGTTGGTAGACATGGCCTTCCACAAGCAAATTGGGAGGAATCTAGAAGCCTACGTTGATGACATGGTAATCAAGAGCAGAACCGAAGAGGACCTACTCTCCGACATTCAAGAGACCTTCGATCAATTACGGGCTATCAATATGAAGTTTAATCCTAAGAAGTGCTCCTTCGGCGTGGAAGAAGGACAATTCTTGGGACACTTGATCATGAAACAAGGAATCAAAGCTAACCCTTCGAAGGTTAAAGCCATCACTGACCTACAAGCTCCGAAGTCATGGAAAGAAGTTCAAAGCCTCAATGGGAAGCTCGCAGCACTCAACAGGTTCCTATCGAAGGGCGCAGATCGGTCTTTACCATTTTTCAAAACACTTAAGGGATGTACGGATAAAAAGACTTTCCAATGGAGTTGTGATGCAGAAGCCGCCTTCCAAAAACTAAAGGAGTTTATGAAAATTTTACCAACACTTACAGCCCCAATCAAAGGCGAAGTGTTATTCATGTACATTGCATCATCCTTCAAAAGTATTAGTGCGGTGCTTTTAGCCGAAAGGGACAAGAAGCAAGTCCCGATCTACTTTGTTAGCAGGGTCCTACAGGGAGCTGAGTTAAACTACCCAGAGTTGGAGAAGCTAATTCTAGCTTTGATCTATGCTGCGAGACGCCTTCGAAGGTACTTTCAGGCTCATCCCATCACTGTATTAACTGACAAGCCAATTAAACAGATACTATCAAAGCCTGAGAAGTCAGGTAGAGTAGCTAAATGGGCTATCGAATTGGGGGAGCATGAGATAGAATATAAGGGTCGAAACTCCATCAAAGGTCAGATACTTGCAGACTTTCTTGCGGAGACACCTCCCGGACCCAGTCATGACAAAGAAATCCCTAAGGAAAAACCCCCAAAGACGAAGGAAGGGTGGGAATTGTACACAGACGGAGCCTCAAGTTTTGATGGTTCTGGAGCAGGCCTAATGCTGGTCAGCCCGGAAGGAAAGGAGTATACTTATGCATTACGTTTCGAGTTCGAAGCTACAAACAATGAAGCTGAGTACGAAGCTTTATTAGCTGGTCTTCGACTTGCAAAGGACATGGAAGTCCGAAACCTCTCTATCTTTGTGGACTCACAGCTAGTTGCAAACCAAATCAGGGGCTCCTATGAAGCAAGGCAGCCCACTATTAAACAGTATTTGGATAAAGCTAAAGAACTCCTTCAAGGATTTGAGTCCTACGATATAGCACATGTTCGCAGAAACCAAAACAAGAAGGCAGATGCCTTAAGCAAGCTAGCTTCGAGGGCGTTTGCTCATCTCACAAAGGAAGTTCTAGTAGAGGTATTGCCCGATAGGTCAATCAAAAAAGGCGAAGTGTCTGATGTCATACTTGAAGAAGGCTCCAACTGGATGAGTCCAATGAAGGTGTACTTGATAAGTAGTATTTTGCCTGATAATCCAACATCAGCACGAAAATTCAAGGTAAAAGCTCCCCAGTATAAGCTTGTGGGGGACAATCTTTACAAGAGGTCTTTCTCATCTCCATGGCTTCGTTGTGTGGGACTGACACGAGCTTCGAGCATTATCTATGATGTTCACAAAGAATCTTGCGAAATACACGAAGGCCCTTGCTCCGTCGCCTCTAAGATATGGAAGTCGAGATACTATTGGCCGTCAATACTGGAAGATGTAACCAAAATGATACGAACATGTGCGTCATGTCAAATACACTCAAAGGCTCAAAGGCCACCAGCGCAGGACGTAACCCCTATCACGTCAGCAAGGCCTTTCGGCCAATGGGGATTCGACATAGTTGGACCTTTACCAGTAGCTCCTGGAGGAGTACAGTTCTTGGTAGTAGCCATAGACTACTTCACCAAATGGGTCGAAGCCAAACCTTTGGCATCAATAACAGGAAAGTATGTGGAAAATTTTGCGTGGGAATACATAGTTTGCCGATTCGGAGTCCCACAAACCATCACTTCTGGCAATAGGAAACAATTTGCCGAAGGAGCATTCCCATCTTTCTATGAAGGCCTGAACATAAAGCAAATGTTCACTTGCGTTGATGTTATCAATAGAGACATTGTCATCGAAATCGAGATAAGGTTAGGGCAATACCAGCATGAGTGGGTAGATGAACTACCCCAAGTCCTGCGAGCATATAGGAATATGTCCTTCGAACAAAACAGCAAGCAAAGCTATGGCCCGCATTCGAAGGACCCAACGAAAGGCAACAGCAGCAAGGCATACGTACTCGAAGCATGGGACACGAAATGATACTAACCTTCATAAGTTTTACACATAAGACTTACTATTCTTAAAGCACTTAGCTTATTTTTCAATTTCATGTAACGCATTCTTCTCGCTTGGGAAAGAAGCATTAATGGTAGGTGTCTTAGTGTTCATTTCTTAAAATGATGTAATCCTCCCTACCCAATTAATGATATAAAATGTTTCCCTCAAAATCTCTTGTTTCGTTCTATACAACAAAGATTTGTTCAGTCAAGTACTTTACAAGTTTCAATTTCGAAGGATGAAGCAGGACACATGTCTTGTATAAACATAACATCCATTATAATTCACATTAACTTTCCTACGAGACTTAGGGTATTGTAAGCCCTTTGCATCTTAAGGATAAAAGACGGAGTGGGTCGCGACCCTCTGTCGCAGTTAAACTATACGATTGCTAAAAATCTTGGTCCAGAATACACGCAATAAGGTCATAACCTTAGGTTGTATATTTGCGCTTACACATAAGCGTAAGAGAAGAAAAGAATAGAAATAAAAATTGGGATACGATCCCTAGCATAGCATTCATAAGGCTACGAACAGTCATAGCCAATACTAAACATAAAAACAATTGTCTAGCAGTGGGTCGAAGCCCAAAAGAGAAAGATAAATTGTTCAGATAGGCACATGCCTATTACCATAAGAAATTGTTTAAAAAGGGTACATGCCACCCTTTAAGACCAAATTATTGCCAACATGGAAACCTTCAAGCATTTTTTTGAGGAATTTGGATCCTCTTGGTGAGATGCAGATGGAGGCTTAACAAACACGGTTCTCTTGGACGGAAAGGGAGGCTGGATCTTCTTTGGCTTCTTAGACAAGAGTACTTCGATTGTTGCTGAAGGGTCCTTGGTTGCCTCGGTAAGGAACGGGTACTCTGCAGTGGTGTACGCATTGCCTACTTCGTTGTATTCTTGCTCGGAGGTCGGACGGTAGTAGGGTACCTCCGACAGAACCACTGGCTTCTTGGTCTAGGCAATTTCCTCGAGTGTTGTACACTTGCCGTAGAATATGGTTGCGTTCACCAGTTTTTCCAACATTTCCCCCACCTCATCGCTGTGGTATAACTCCATCGCAATGTAGGGGACAACCTTTGACATGAACTCAGCTCTATCTTTCTTCAGGCTCTTGCATTCAAGCTTCAACCCATCCATCTCTTGGCAAAGTTCGATCTCTTTCTCATTCAACCTAGCCCTCTCAGCTTCAAGATCAGTACATTCAGACTCTAGAGCTGAAATCTGAGTCTTATACCCCAAAATCTGAGCCTCTTCCATCTTTAGCTTACCCTGCGACTCTTTAAGCTGTCCTTCGAGACTATCAATCTTGGCCTGAAGGGCCTCATACCTGGGATGTTTTTCAAAATCTGCCATGGCCGCATCACACCTGGCCTCTAACTTGGCATACTGCTCTTCTCTATCCTTTTCCCTTGCAACAATAACAACAACCTCCTCCTTAGCATCCTTAACCATGTTAACCAACTCCCTGGTGCGGAAATTCAAATGGTTATCCAACATAGCTTGCCTGGTGTAGCTTTTATCATGGAGATCACACAGCTTCTCAATTGACATTTCACTCAATGATTTCCTCCAAGGAGCAGGAGTAACATTTTCAACCAGCAAGCGGCAGGAGAGGCCATTCGGAAATTCCTTGGTGTTTGGCAACCCTGCATAAAACACAGTCATAAGACACGTAACACATTAAGAAGAAGGGAGTCAGTGATGCTTTACTTACCATGGATGTCATCATCATCAACAATTTTTTCAGTCAAATACATAATTGCTTTCCCACGAGACTTCTCTGTCTTCTGCTTGGTGACTCTGGACGAAGGAGTAGGGATGTTCAATTTCCTCTTGGGGGCAGCCTTCACAGCCTTTGCACCCATTCCTTTCCTGGTCCTCACCCTGTCCGCAATACCAGAGGACCCTACGACCTTCATCTCGTCAGCTTCAGGGGTAGGATCATCAGAGTCCGCAATGTTTTCTATGAACAAAGGGGTTTCTTTGATACGTGCAGGCTTGACAGGTGGAAGCACGGCAAGAGGCTTCGCTGAGGAGGCATCCATATCATTGTTGTTGATAGACCTAGACGGAGATCCCACTCCGTAACTCATATCTTGTGGGTCCTTCGGTATAAAGCTGACCTCTTTTGCACCCCCAGCAACAACGAAATTCCTGAAAGCCATTTCTGTAAAAACAAACGCAACGGAGATGAATATCAGAAGATAAGTTATTTCTTCTAAGAAAATAAGAATTGTACATACTTTTTTCTTCACAAATAATTTCAGGTTGTGACGGAGACCCTTCCCAATGGTTACTTATACCCGCCATGAACAAAATGGGCTCCGGGAAGGTCTGAACATCAGCTGGATGGCGTGCAAGACGCTGGTACAAAGGATCGCTCCTTATCTCATAGGTCAAGGGGTCATTGAATCTTTTCTCGTCGAACATGTAGGCTTCATCTAACAATGCTGGATACTCAGAAGGTATAATTGTATTTTGAATGTAGAAAAACTGCCCTTTCCAATTTCTAATGTTTGAAAAGGGTTTCGTCACAAGCACAGGCACATCATGCTCACTTCTTTTGGCAATGGTTATCCAATCCCCACCGGGATATAGATTCACAAAACCCCTAAGCACATCTAATGTGGGCTCATACCCGTATGCTTTGCACATTACGATGTAAGTGGTTAACTTGGCCAAACCAAATGGGTTTAATCTAGAGATATGAACCTTATAATACTGTAGAAACTCCAAAATCAACGGGTGAATGGGTATCCTAAGGTTCGACTGAGTAAATGCATGGACATATAAACCCACATACCCTTCTGGAGCATCAAAAATATTTTGTTTTTTGCTTGGGAGCATGATTTTGAACTCCGAAGGTATGGGGTAGTCACGAAGAAAATCGGATAACGCTTCCTTTTGACAAAGTGCATGTCTGTTGCCTAATTATTCTCTTAGCAGTCATGCTCATGTCGCTATTAAAAGAGTAAAAGATCAAAGAAAAATGATAAAAAATTTACCTTTTTGTTCCAACGGAAGCACAAGAACACAGAGTGGTGTGTGTGTATTTTGGGCGGAAGATGAAAGTAATCTAGGGTTTACCGTCCTAACGGTTTAAATACTCATCTTATCTTTGATCCTAGCCATACACGCGTATACAAACGGATTTCAAACGGATACAAAATTTTGAAATGACGTTTTGCGTTTACCGAAAATATGGCTATTAAGGCTATGCAAGTGGGCGGATAATAATGATTGCGCATTTAATGCGCAGTTAGTTAGGTACTTATCTTTCTCTAGTCCGTTTTTGTGACGAAGGGGATAGTGTATAGATTTATTTTGTGAAGTCGAAAGCAACATATAATTGTACGTATACATCACTTTCGACTGGGGGGCTTGATGATGTACCCTCCGAACGGGTCGAAGGACTCCCCTTCGAGCCTGTAGAAAGCCCTCCCTTTGGAGGCCCAGGTTAATCTCCTAACATGTTTCATTGGTGTAAAACCATTCATCTATGAAGTGGTTACCATGTGGGAATCCGCCAATCGAAGCCCTAAGCCTTTCGGGGTATCCCTCTCAAAGGGACTACAATGGAGAGCCATCTTGACCTGGTCATACCCAAGTTCCCTCTTCCCTTAGGCTTTCCCGCCAAGGTAGAGATCGTGGGCCACAAAGCCCTAGCGGTTACCACAAATCATGGGACGCCCCCATGATCTCCGAATCAAGTGTAACCGCCCTCTAAGGCCTATTTCTCCCCTATAAATAGCTTAGACGGGCAAGAACAATGTAAGTTAACTTCACTCTCTCAAATTACAGCCTACTTATCATAACACATACTTACTCGCACGCCGGAGGTGGTTCGCAGGGTCCAACTCCTGCGCAATCACTTAACGTAGTGTCTTGGTATTTCTTATTTCAGGTTAAGAACAAGCTTGGCGCAACCTCAACACCCCATAAATCCTTTGATCACCATCGAAGGCCTGGTCGTGCAAATTATTGTACAATCAGAGATAAAAGTGAAGATTTCAGTGGTGTTTCCATGTGGTAAAAAGGATGTAGGGAATTCAGTTGAATTCGACCGTTATTTATGGAAAACGGTAATTTGACTCGGAAAAACGAGACTTATTGTTGTGGGTCCCACGGATGGCGCCACTGATTGTACAAAAAGATGCACATACCAGGTCGTCAATGGTGATTGACGGAATTAGGGGTGATGGTGGTGATGCCGAGTGCAAGATAACCTGAAAATAAGAAATAGAATACACTACGTCAGACAGAACGCGGGGTGAAGCCCCCGCGAACCGTTTCCAGTGTGAGAATCAGTCATGGTGATTATGTCATGAAAGTATTGAGGTGGAGAAGATGATATCTCCTGGGTTAAGTTAGGTTACATACCTCTGTGATCACTTCCTTATTTATAAGCATAACAATCCGACAGAGCAGTTACAGAGGATGTGTGGAGGCAGTTACAGAGGTCATGGCAGTTACAGAGATCATGGCTATTGACCAGCTCTTCTTTGACCAGTTATGTTTGACCAGCTCGATCATACCCACGTTCATAGGTAGAGAGGCTATGACCTTTAGGCTTCGAACCTTGTCGGAGGCCGGGCTTCGAACCTTGTCAGAGGTCAGGCTTCGACAGGGCTTCGAACCTTGACAGAGGTCATGCTTCGAACCTTGACGGAGGTCGGGCTTCGACAGGGCTTCGAACCTTGACAGAGGTGTCGACAGAGGTTAGACTTTGTGAGTGTTTTGGGTGAAGGTTGGCGAATTCCCTTGCGGTAGCCATTGTGAATGACTTTACGCCAACATTATGTGTAGGACGAAGGCGTAGGCTTCATCCTTTAGGAGGGTACATCATTACCCTTTATACAAATGGTAAGCTAAGTACCATAGTGACGGTAATGCTCGTTAGTAGAGCGGAGGGTACGTCATCACAAGCCATCTCAAAAATGACCAAACCACAAATTCAACAACTAGCAAAACAGATATTAATAGCTTAGCATAAAGCCACAAACATAGAAATTAAGATCAATGTAGCAAAAGGTAGACCAATAAATCAGCTTAACGCAACTTAACATATATCACAAAACCTACTCTTAAGTACCAAGTCATTAATCTATGTTTTATATCATCACAGTGGCCTAATGGCCTGATGGTAAGTCACCCCTGATGTCATCAGAAGAGGTTAGGATTCGAACCTCGCTAATTACACATTTAGAGGTGGTTAGAAAAAGGGTAGGAAATGATCAAAGGGATCCCACTCAGCATATTACCCATTTTAGTTTGAGGATTTGTATAAGATTTTGACTTTTTAGTAAAGTTTTGGCTAAATTTAGAGTAACAATGTGTTCTCGAGTTAAGGAAGACAAAAATGAAAAGAAAACATAATAACTTGTGTAGTGAGTAGCAGTTAAGGAGAAAAGGAAAAGAAATGAAAAAGAAATGGAATGAAAAGTTAAGGGGATAATGTATACGGTGGCTATTCAAGTTTTCAACTTTTAACATATAGCCCAAGGGGATAATGTGTCACAATACGGTGGCTATTCAAGTTTTCAACTTTTAACATATAGCCCAATCATTTATTGAAATAAATTTATATGTCGTCCAACTATATGTTTGTTTTCATTTACACCAATTCCAGCCAAATTTATGTCCGAAAACTATAAAATATAAAGGGTTTTTCTAACTTGTGCCCTGAGTCACAAGTTAAGCACACCAAAAGAACGGTGGGACCCGCGAAAAAAGATGACACAAAAATACACTTTTCAAATAAAAGACATGGGTCGGATGTACTTTTGTGTGGGTCCAGCCGTCCCTTTTCGCGGGTCCCACCGTCCTTTTAGTGTGCTTAACTTGTTGCCCGGGACACAAGTTAGAAAAACCCAAATATAAATCTAACTTATCCAAGCAATATGAATGAAAAGTTTGAAGTGAAATACCGATTATACCCTTAATTTAAGTGTGAATTTATATTATTAAAAGTACTTTAGAAGGATAAAACTAAAATTTCGCGACTGGCTTTTTATTTGTATTAGTTTAATATGTTAGTATTATGTTCATTCTTACTGTTTAATAATTATCCGCATTAAATTTGACCGAAATTGATATAAAAGGAGATAAATAGATAGTTTGGTGGCCTATAAGTGACTTTTAAAAAATAGGCGGCCTATATAAGAAAAACTTAAAAGTTATGTGGCCTCTCGATATATTATCCCATTATTAAAGTAAAGTGTTTCCTCCTAATTTTTTGGGAAAGTATTTACTTTGCATTCCTTTACTTTTCTTTAATACATCGTTCGTTCTTGTGACCGCAGCCTACAGCCATTTGATAGAAAAAAAATGCACTGTTTGACCTTAAGTGGCAAACGTTTTCTGTCGTTTGTCCCTCCATATAACAGACCTCGATAACGGTTGTTATGTACTCACATGTGATACCTACGTGAGGGTATATTCACCTTTTCATATCTACTATCAGCATTTAAAACCCATGTGCTTCTATCATTCAACCCTGACAAAAGCAACCTAACATTCATCTACATTTAACACTAATTCTTCATACCTAAACAAAATCTTCATCAGCCACCACCATCGCTGCCTCTTCCAGCCACCATTATCAAACCCCATGAAACTGCCAACCATTGCTGACCGTCACCACCACCATGTTGTTGAATATGGCTCATATTTGAATAAAGGTTTACATTCAATGAATCAAAGCAAGTGGGAGCAAGTTGTATGATGCAACTAGGCAACTTGATAGCAACTTGGGAGGTTCTTTGAAGCCTATAAATAGAAGCTTTCACTTTGAGTTTTAGCACACCAAAATAACACACAAGTACTTCTTGTTGTGTAGCTAGTTCTTCAACTCTAGTAGTAGTTTTGTAATATGTTTCTAGTATAAGAAATACATAAGTTTGTTGGTGTTTCATTCTTGGGTTTCTTTCATATTGTCTAATTATCGATAAGCTAGTTTGAGGTATAGTTGTGGTGATCAAATATTCACACTCTTTACCTAGTCGGTGGGATATTATCGCGGTTATTCCACACAAGTGGTATCAAGAGCCGAGGTTATTCTTAGTATGCTTTGTTGTGACAAACGGTAATTTTTCAAACTTTAATTTAATAATAAATGTTAATTTATTATTATCGGACTATTTAACTGAGCATAATTGAACTTACGAGGCCATTTCGGGAAGCTATCTCGCATACTGTAGCTTACAGTGACCACTTAAACTGCTTACTTTTGTCATAAAATGCGAAATATTCATTTCCTGATACTTACTGACTAGTTACGTAATAAACCGAATATCAGATTTTATTTTAAACATCCCATAAATGGGTGTAGTAGTTTGAAAGTGAATGTCATATTTTATTTTACACCACATTAAAACCATGAGTTAATTGCCCGCTCCGTGCCTTGTCTGCTCCGCTAATTACCTAAGATAAATATGCTAAAAAGTCAACAAAATTGTTGAGTGAAATCATAGAGTTTTTATGATAATAATCAGTTTGAAACACAAGTAGTGATTGCCTGTGAATTACAATCATTGTTTAAGATGGTGATATTGCAGTTGTTTATATATATATATTGCCATATATATATATATATATATATATATATATATATATATATATATATATATATATTGCATATATATATATATATATATTGCCCTAAGTCTCATGACACGCAAACGTTAACAGTGTAGTAACCGTGTAGGGCCCTCGAGTATAGGTGATTTTGCCATTTTCCTATTTCCTTCAAATATAGTGCATTGCGACTAATCCGACTAGAAACGAAGGCTATCCGTCAGGCATTTGTGGAATAGGCAGTCAGCCTCCAATAAATTTATTCACTATATTCGCGTTCACTCGCAAGTGATTAATAGTTCATGATGTGAGGGGCTTTTGGCAATAGCATAACTTAGGCAATATAAATCTGGTGAAGCATACAAAAATAATTAAAAATACTTGTGATTTAGTTTGTAGCATATATCTCCCCCAAGGAGTGTAAAACTTGTTAAATAAGTAAAACTGGGGCTATGACTCACCTTGTGTGTAACTGGTAAGGTGGAAATGTGAAATCAAGTGAAATTACGTAAACAACTCCAACAAAGGACCTGGATAATAGTGAAGTCTGAGAATTTGGTATTTGTGACTTAATATGAATAGTGAGTGTGAAAACGAGTAACGGATAATGATTTGGTGTGAGATGTGAGTGTGATATTGTGACAAATGGTAAAATTTCCCTAATATTTATTTTTTGTGACTAAGACACCTGACTGGACCGTTATGTGTTAAAACGGATAACAGACCTGCACATATTGTCACCCGGAAATCTCACCAAGGAACAGTGAAATTATCACATCTAATAATTTACCCATGATTATTGTATTGAAAACGGGAGGTTATCCCAGTTTCACACGGACTGACATCACACGCAAACCAGGAATAAATCTGAGGTTCAGAAAATGTTAGTGAATAATTAAGGACTCAGAAAAATATTCAAGTAATACAAAACGACTCTAAAAAAATAGGAACACTCATATTGGTGACGGTTTGTTAGACCCGTTTCCCGAGTGTTGGGACCCCACCCTAAATGAAAATGGATTAAGACCTCATGTGATTGGCCAGTCAACATTTGTTGTGTAGTGGTCAAACCCGATAGTCAAAATATGACTAAAGCGGTTATGTAAAATATGATGTATAACTAAAAGGACTTAAGTTTCCATTGTGGTAAATATGTTAAAGGTATTATAAGTTAGTTGTGGCTAAAATAAGAAGAAAGAGACTTGAGGGGCCATTATTGCCGTTAGCCCAAACTTGTATCTTAACTAGTATATCCTAGAGGATTCTACACATTTCTCTCATTATTGAGATAAAGATGGAGGCCGGTTCTAGTGAGAGGAAAAAGGGAGGGAAAAGCTAGGTGATGGATTAAGATGAAGAAGATGAAGACCCATGTTTATGGTCCTTCCTAACTATGTTTCCCCTTCAAGTAAGTATCTATGTTTTGATGATATATGAGGTTATAGATGATGGATTAAGTGGGTTTTCATCATATGATCAAGATATGATCATATGATGATATGATTTGGAAGATGAGTGTATTTGATTGGTTTGTTAACCCTTGTTTATGTATTTGATTATTATGTTATTAGGTTTTTGATATATTGTGGATGATGATGATGATGATGGAAGATTATGATGATGATGATGTTCTTGATATTAGTTGACTTGGATTAAGGTAAGTAAAATTGTAAAACCCCAAAATTTCCACAATCTGAAATGACCAAAATACCCTCTAAATTTGAAATTTTAAGAACTTATGAAATACGCTATAAATTAAAACTTGAGTTATATAACATGTTATGACTCCAAACTATACGATATGAACATGTAACCTAAAGTAGTATATGAAATTATACAAGAACCATATGAATAAAAGTATGGCACGTTAAAATATGTACATAGGACCGATTAGAAATTTAAAATCTTCGTACACACTCTCTAGCTAAATTATGGTAACTTTTGTAGTGATAAACACCTCTCTCAATCACCGTTAAATTGGCCAATCCCACCTCAATCAATTCCATAAATCTCGCCTCAATCTCTGTAAATCAATCAATACAAAACTTTGACTTGCCTTTTAAAATCTTCTTTATTTCATTTGATTAAACAATACTCATGCTGCCTCTTATTTCCTCCCATGCGTGAGTGTGAAAACAAACCAAAGACACACACCTTTTCTTCTTTTTTTTTCTTCTTCTTTTCGAGAACGCACACAACAAAAACATCCATCTTATTATCCTTGGAACGACAACAAGAAGCGAAGAAAAGGGCTTTGATCGTGGAACGTCTTGTTCGAAGAGTTATGGTTCAGCTCGTAGGATTGTGGTTCGCTTGGGATTCATTTCATGTTCTTAATTCGGTCGTACACACCAACTCTAAGGTATCACCATTTGGTTTCTTGTTTTCTCTCGGTGTATACTCATAAACTTTTAATGTTTTGTAACCTAAAACAAACCGTGGACGATCTAAAATGAACATGCGAGAAAGTTAATAGTCTCATGAAATCATAAAATACATAGCGCCTATAAAAGAACGCCTGCTTTGTCTAATCATTGTTGACTGTTGGGTGTCGATTATTGTGGCCTTTTGATGTCTCTATTTCAGCCCTGCGTCGACCTGGTACTAAGTTAAAACAAGCCCTAACATCAACCTTTAATGACACATTAAATGACACTAAAGAAATAGAAACCTAAGCGTGTGCAAGCTTGAATGAAGGGTCTAATGTGACTGTGATTTCATGTGAGTTTGCATGCTAATGTGCCTTGTTAATCTTTGAAGTGTAGTCTGGAATGTGATCATGTTGTCTTTTGGGTCAAATAGCGTGTTTTGGGTGAGTGTCGTGGGGCTGAAAACCAGGGGGTTTAGACGTGTTAACACGGGTCGAATTCAGGAAACAAACTAAGGTGTTTTGGTTATGTGTTGTGGTGTTAATATTGGGTCAAAAACATGGATCGTTAATGATTTTATTGTGGACAGTGTAGTGTCGTGTACGACTGGTTAGTATCGTACCATGCGAGCTGTTTTATATCGCGTATGTGTGAGTAGTTTTGTGTCATGTTTGAACAGCTTGTGGTCATCAGTAATGCGACATAATCAACACTAGACCAAAATTTTATGAAGTTCTTTTGGGCGCATCTCAATTCGAAATATGATAGCTGTGACAAAATTAAACGCATGAGTCAAGTCTAAGCATGATATTATGAGTATATGTTGTCAAGTATAATGCTAGTGCATGTATGATTTCAGTTGCTATTATTAATCAAATTGAGGAACTAAACCTATTTTAGAATGGACGTAAAATGAAGCGTACCACATGATAAATACGCTAGTTCCACTTGTAGAATGTAGTGGTACGCATAGGATTGTGATAGTAAAAGTTCATGGTACAACACTGGTGTCTCATGTAAATATTTGACACATGCAAATTACCATAAGCATAAAGCCTAACTTATCATATTAGACCCTAAACTTTGGTCATTTATCATTGAACCCTAAGCTTTACTAAATTGACATAATTTACCCTAAATTATTATAATTGTCATTTTAACCCTTAAATATTATTAAATGTCAATTATAACATTAAAGTATTAAATCACTATTTTGGGAAACTTACTAATTATAGAAGGTTACTTAAAATAGAAGGCAACCTAAATCATGTAATCTGATTAAAACGAGCCTATGAGTAACATATGGTTATAAATTGCTAGGTTCGATGAAGAAGAAGTGACCTTCCGTTCTATGTGATTCGCCTTTATCAGTTTGTCTATTTGAATAAGGTACAGATATTCTACCCTTTTTCAGTAAGGGTGCTTTCATCCTCATGACTCGATCTTGATTATTGATTCGTGATTCCGATATGATCCCCTTATGCCATTGCTATGATCCCTTGTACTTGATTCATTCGTTTGATATGTTTCGTTGTTATGATGATCCACTTGACATTCGTTCACTATGACCCTTGGGATATGATACTTGACGTAATTCATTCGTTACCCTATGACATGAGTATTCGAATCACTTGATGTTTAGAAGGTTCACTTGATATTGTAACTGGATGTGAAAACCTTTTTTAATTGTATCAAGGAAATGTTTTGAGAAAACTATGTTTAAAACGATGTTATGAGCATGATGCGCTATCATTTTATATAGAATCTTGTTAACTTTTATGAAGACTATTTTTAAAGACTACCATTATGAAAACCGTTTTTTTAAAGATCTTTTTATGAAAACCATTATTAGAAGATTTCTTAAATGAACATTTAATAGAAACCTTTGAATTGAACCTTGCTAAGAACCATGTGATTTCGAACCTTTGAGTATGAACCTTTGAGATCCCATGCCTGATATGATTTCCTATTTGACTCATGACTTTCATCACATGATTGTCATTCTTATTGATTCACTCTGACATTTATTATAAATGTCTCTGCCATGATATGCTTATGTTTTTGCTATGCTATTAGAGTTACTATCTTGTTTCTCTTGCCATGCTAGATTATGATTTGTGTATGATATGATAGATCCGTGCCTGAGCTTAACTAGTTCTGGAGGTACCAGGACCATGTCTTTGATGGCACCTTAGACATGACACTCCCGTAGAGGTGTGATAGATCTACGGCGTTCCCCTTATGATATGATATGATTTGTGTACACTATTGGCCAACTTTATATATGCGTGACCAGTCCAGTACTGGCATTCATATTTTGTTTGGGAGCGTATGGATGCATCCTAGGATTTATGTATATGTATGATTATGGTGACCAGGTGGTGTGTGCCTTACACTCCTTCTCACACTTTTGGTACTTAGAGGTCTCCCCTCTTCGTGCACTTTTATGATATGATATGATTTGACGGATTATGTATGTATGGAGTTCTTATGGCACATCCTTATATGAACCTTCTCCTTGTTTTCATTTCGTTTCATGTTTCGTTTCTTATTCAGTTCTCATGCACTCTTGATTCTCAGTTATCTTTATGATTCGTATGACTTTTATGATTATGCTTTCGTTTCGTATTCTTATTCCTTCGTTGCTTATGTTTATTTACCATTACGTTATGTTATGTATATATCTGTTCACTGGGCTTTTTAAGCTCAGCCGCATTTCTTTCCATGCGGCAGGTTTTAGTTGGAAGCTGGGTTATGAGTGGAGTGCTTTGAGCTTAGAAGGCTATACTTAGATTGCTATCCTGGATTTAGTGATGACTAGAAGAGATTTGCATTTCAGACTTAGTATTTTGTTATCGTTCTCATTGTAACCTTGTATTTTCAGAATTTCCCTTTGTAACCTTTGAAATTCATTTGTATTATTTAAGTCTTATGCTTATGTTTGCTTTGATATGTCACCATAACGTAATACTTCTACCCTTATCGGGTTGGGGTGTTACAATTATGGTATCAGAGCGACAGGCTGCGACTTGTAATACATTTACCCTTGACCTGTGAAGTTTGGACCATTAAGTTTCCACTGTAGGCGCTCATAAGACAACCTTTGAAAATTTGCTTTAGGATTTCCCCATAGGAACTTAAGTTATTACCGGTGAGGAATGGGTAGACTAGGACATCTATGTAAGTAGCATTGCTTCCGCATCACTCTGATTCGTTCCTCTGCCTTTAGTTATGCCTTATAAGACATTTGTTTTAGAAGCTAGAAAGTCTTGCAACTTAAGCTTAGTAACCAAGTAAGTTTGGAATTCCTCGAAAACCACATGGATACCTTGCACCATTTAAGTTTCACTTCCTGATTTTGATCTCCACTTTCGATCTGTTTGATAAATAGTTTGATACCTTTCCGACCATCCCGAAGGTCATTCGACCATAATGTGTTTGACACATTCTACGAACTCATTACTTATGATGGAAATAAATGTATCATCCGATACAACTCAGTCCTGCAAAATCCATTACTACTCCTATGAGAACTCTGGTGATTATTAACTATGGATATAGGAAGTTTTACTTCCCGCCCTTTGAATGATGAACCTTGTCTGCCGACCAATTCCTTTGGAAGGATTTGATGTAAATACTAGCTCAGTACGGAATTGTTAACTGAGCATGATGATGCTGACAATTAATATTCCATACATCTCACTTTTGACAACTATACGATGATGCACACCCTACCTGCCTCTATGCTAAAAGCTAAGCAAAATTCCAACACCTTGAACTGTTCGCTTATCTATCTCAACACTATGTTGAACCATGTACTTGACCTTGATATATGAACTACCCGTCTGGCTTGACGACCGTATTCGTTCCACGAATCCATTTACTTTTGATATATTTGATTTTGAGGTCTTTTGGTTATGGATCGGTTGGCCTTCGTGAAGTTACCATAGACTACCGTATCTGAAATGTGACCTTTAACAATCTGCTTCACCCTACTTTGTTATGATGACTCTCAACCGCTTGAATCTGTCAAGATTAATGTTGCTATGGAAGCACATACTCCGATCTCATTTGATTGTCGAAGTTCTCCTGGCACCTCTTAGTGTCCACCCTTAGAATGCCCTGGCATTGGAAGTTTTGTTGTACAAATTTTCTGGTGTGTTCTGATGAACCTTTTGGGATTTCCTCTTGCTTGGGAAGTGGAGTTAGCATGGAAATGATCTCAGTTGACTAAACCATGATGCCATAGAAGTTGAGAAATTAAAGGAACTGATGAATTATGATTTTCTTCACCCTAATGTTTATCCTGGGATCTTCCTGTTGGCTCACGAAGAAGAAAGAGAGAAGTATGCGGCGGCGTATTGAATATAGTGAACTTAACCATATCACCATCCGAAATCATTATCCATTTTCGCGTATCAATGATCGATTTGGTCTATCTTTGAAACTCCGTATCAGACGGCCTCATTTAAGTTTGAAGGACTGAAGAAGCAACCACAAAAACTTCTGAGAAGGAAGTTGACTAACTGAGAGTAACCCCGCGAAGCATTTCAGTTTGATTCGTGAAGAGGAAGATTGATGATGTGAAGTAGATATGAAGTTTCCCTAAGACAATTCCTGAAGCTGCTTTCGTACTCATTGTGATCATTATGAGTTTTAAAGGATGCCAATTGTATTGGCTAATAGAATCATGTTTTCGCGAGTCTTTGAACAATTGTCATAATATGACAGTGTGTTTGTGCTCAGAGACGAAAGAGGAAAATGTAGATCATTTTCGTATTAAGTAGAATGACCCCGGTGTTCTGGAAGAATAGGTTTGATTGGCGTTCGGAGATTGTTGCAGACAGCACTACCAGGTATCTTGCGATGACAGAGTTTCCCACAGAAAGGACCAAGATTGAAGACCGTTGTCAGAGTTAGAAACCTTGTAGAAGAGTAGTAGAAGATGTGCGTGTCAGGCGTTACCATGAAAGAAGCATATAAGAAGAAATTCACGTTACCACACCACAGTGTCCAGAAGAGGTGCCGAAGGCTTGAGGGACCAGACTCAAGTTTATAATTCCTTTACACCCTATGATCATATGGACAGACGTAGACAGACTACTTGGAAT
This sequence comes from Artemisia tridentata subsp. tridentata, assembly GCA_021014915.2. Taxonomy (NCBI): domain Eukaryota; kingdom Viridiplantae; phylum Streptophyta; class Magnoliopsida; order Asterales; family Asteraceae; genus Artemisia; species Artemisia tridentata. Next base: position 47,724,777 of record CP139508.1, read on the forward strand.
TGGAAGAGATTTGAAATCATGTATTTGAATGGATGAATTTTGAAGCGAACATTTGTGTTTGGGAAAGTTGATTCTGTGAAGGATGAAGCCATTGATGACGTAATTCCCTTTTCTCCTCAACCCACTTAAGTTTCCGTTATCTGATGATAAGATCCTTTGAATGAGTTATGTTCCCTATTAGAAATCCCGTTCTGTGTTCATTATGCGTTTGTTGAATGATGGTTTTGTTATGAGAACTATGATGAATTGTGGAAGAGACCTGACGCTTTTGACGACGAACTTCATTTGATGCTTACTAATTCTGTTACGCTATTTGTACGTTCTGTTTCTCCGATTTTGAATTCGTAATGATGATCGATTCGGACCAACCCTAGGAGGTAGAAGGACTGCTAGGTGGTTAAGATAAGTTGCTTTGTTCACGACTTGAGATAAAGTATGACCATCATGAGGGCATATTTATATGATGCTAGTATTATGACGCCTGGCCAACGTGATAATACTTACATCATATAACGTGCACTTATTGTGATCATAGGATATTTCGAGGAGTGCCTTAGAAGCCTTAGAATTTCTGATATCTGATTGAGACTTTAGGTTCATTCTACCTATACGCTGAATTTGCCTTCACCGTTATACGATTTGATACGAGTTTTGTTGATCTCTATGCTTCTGATAAGAATCTTAGGTTCTATTGTAGAGCTTTCTACCGTCCGATGTTATCGGTTGAATTATCTTCCATTTGCATATATTCCAGTGTTACTATGAAGGAGTACACCTATGTTTTGCTATATATACGTCTCACATTCAATGAATCTGTTCATGATGATCTGTTATGAATTAAGATATGAGATTTTGGATTCTGAGAAAACAAGACCTGTCTGTTATGAGAATACCTTTGAAAGGTTATATTGAAGACGAGACTATTTGAAAATCTGAAGAGTTAAGCATAATTATCACCCTCATATTCCTGAGATTCGGTACGTTCTCATCTGGTTTGTCTAATCAGATTCCACGGACGATATATCCGTCAAATCCTACGTTTTTCCTAGTACCTCTTCTGAGGGGATACGATTATCCTCTGTTACGTTGGTATATTATCTTTCGATTCGGATTCAGTATGGTATGTCTGTTCTGAGGAACCGAAGCTATTTTGGGATCGACAAGATCGAATCATGAGAAACTAGTCATTTCACATTTTCGTTCACGGACCGTTATGTTTTCCGTTTGTTTCACTTCAATTTTCGAGGACGAAAATTTTCTTTTAGAGGGGAAGAATTGTAAAACCCCAAAATTTCCACAATCTGAAATGACCAAAATACCCTCTAAATTTGAAATTTTAAGAACTTATGAAATACGCTATAAATTAAAACTTGAGTTATATAACATGTTATGACTCCAAACTATATGATATGAACATGTAACCTAAAGTAGTATATGAAATTATACAAGAACCATATGAATAAAAGTATGGCACGTTAAAATATGTACATAGGACCGAATAGAAATTTAAAATCTTCGTACGCACTCTCTAGTGAAATTATGGTAACTTTTGCTGTGATAAATGCCTCTCTCAATCACTTTTAATTTGGCCAATTCCACCTCAATCAATTCCATAAATCTCGCCTCAATCTCTGTAAATCAATCAATACAAAACTTTGACTTGCCTTTTAAAATATTCTTTATTTCATTTGATTAAACAATACTCATGCTGCCTCTTATTTCCTCCCATGCGTGAGTGTGAAAACAAACCAAAGACACACACCTTTTCTTTTCTTTTTTTTCTTCTTCTTTTCGAGAACGCACACAACAAAAACATCCATCTTGTTATCCTTGGAACGACAACAAGAAGAGAAGAAAAGGGCTTTGATCGTGGAACGTCTTGTTCGAAGAGTTATGGTTCAGCTCGTAGGATTGTGGTTCGCTTGGGATTCATTTCATGTTCTTAATTCGGTCGTACACACCAACTCTAAGGTATCACCATTTGGTTTCTTGTTTTCTCTCGGTGTATACTCATAAACTTTTAATGTTTTGTAACCTAAAACAAACCGTGGATGATCTAAAATGAACACGCGAGAAAGTTAATAGTCTCATGAAATCATAAAATACATAGCGCCTATAAAAGAACGCCTGCTTTGTCTAATCATTGTTGACTGTTGGGTGTCGATTATTGTGGCCTTTTGATGTCTCTATTTCAGCCCTGCGTCGACCTGGGACTAAGTTAAAACGAGCCCTAACATCAACCTTTAATGACACATTAAATGACACTAAAGAAATAGAAACCTAAGCGTGTGCAAGCTTGAATGAAGGGTCTAATGTGACTGTGATTTCATGTGAGTTTGCATGCTAATGTGCCTTGTTAATCTTTGAAGTGTAGTCTGGAATGTGATCATGCTGTCTTTTGGGTCAAATAGCGTGTTTTGGGTGAGTGTCGTGGGGTTGAAAACCAGGGGGTTTAGACGTGTTAACACGGGTCGAATTCAGGAAACAAACTAAGGTGTTTTGGTTATGTGTTGTGGTGTTAATATTGGGTCAAAAACATGGATCGTTAATGATTTTATTGTGGACAGTGTAGTGTCGTGTACGACCGGTTAGTATCGTACCTTGCGAGCTGTTTTATATCGCGTATGTGTGAGTAGTTTTGTGTCATGTTTGAACAGCTTGTGGTCATCAGTAATGCGACATAATCAACACTATACCAAAATTTTATGAAGTTCTTTTAGGCGCATCTCAATTCGAAATATGATAGCTGTGACAAAATTAAACGCATGAGTCAAGTCTAAGCATGATATTATGAGTATATGTTGTCAAGTATAATGCTAGTGCATGTATGATTTCAGTTGCTATTATTAATCAAATTGAGGAACTAAACCTGTTTTAGAATGGACGTAAAATGAAGCGTACCACATGATAAATACGCTAGTTCCACTTGTAGAATGTAGTGGTACGCATAGGATTGTGATAGTAAAAGTTCATGGTACAACACTGGTGTCTCATGTAAATATTTGACACATGCAAATTACCATAAGCATAAAGCCTAACTTATCATATTAGACCCTAAACTTTGGTCATTTATCATTGAACCCTAAACTTTACTAAATTGACATAATTTACCCTAAATTATTATAATTGTCATTTTAACCCTTAAATATTATTAAATGTCAATTATAACATTAAAGTATTAAATCACTATTTCGGGAAACTTACTAATTATAGAAGGTTACTTAAAATAGAAGGTTCTAAAAATAGAAGGCAACCTAAATCATGTAATCTGATTAAAACGAGCCTATGAGTAACATATGGTTATAAATTGCTAGGTTCGATGAAGAAGAAGTGACCTTCCGTTCTATGTGATTCGCCTTTATCAGTTTGTCTATTTGAATAAGGTACAGATATTCTACCCTTTTTCAGTAAGGGTGCTTTCATCCTCATGACTCGATCTTGATTATTGATTCGTGATTCCGATATGATCCCCTTATGCCATTGCTATGATCCCTTGTACTTGATTCATTCGTTTGATATGTTTCGTTGTTATGATGATCCACTTGACATTCGTTCACTATGACCCTTGGGATATGATACTTGACGTAATTCATTCGTTACCCTATGACATGAGTATTCGAATCACTTGATGTTTAGAAGGTTCACTTGATATTGTAACTGGATGTGAAAACCTTTCTTAATTGTATCAAGGAAATGTTTTGAGAAAACTATGTTTAAAACGATGTTATGAGCATGATGCGCTATCATTTTATATAGAATCTTGTTAACTTTTATGAAGACTATTTTTAAAGACTACCTTTATGAAAACCGTTTTTTTAAAGATCTTTTTATGAAAACCATTATTAAAAGATTTCTAAATGAACATTTAATAGAAACCTTTGAATTGAACCTTGCTAATAACCATGTGATTTCGAACCTTTGAGTATGAACCTTTGAGATCCCATGCCTGATATGATTTCCTATTTGACTCATGACTTTCATCACATGATTGTCATTCTTATTGATTCATTCTGACATTTATTATAAATGTCTCTGCCATGATATGCTTATGTTTTTGCTATGCTATTAGAGTTACTATCTTGTTTCTCTTGCCATGCTAGATTATGATTTGTGTATGATATGATAGATCCGTGCCTGAGCTTAACTAGTTCTGGAGGTACCAGGACCATGTCTTTGATGGCACCTTAGACATGACACTCCCGTAGAGGTGTGATAGATCTACGACGTTCCCCTTATGATATGATATGATTTGTGTACACTATTGGCCAACTTTATATATGCGTGACCAGTCCAGTACTGGCATTCATATTTTGTTTGGGAGCGTATGGATGCATCCTAGGATTTATGTATATGTATGATTATGGTGACCAGGTGGTGTGTGTCTTACACTCCTTCTCACACTTTTGGTACTTAGAGGTCTCCCCTCTTCGTGCACTTTTATGATATGATATGATTTGACGGATTATGTATGTATGGAGTTCTTATGGCACATCCTTATATGAACCTTCTCCTTGTTTTCATTTCGTTTCATGTTTCGTTTCTTATTCAGTTCTCATGCACTCTTGATTCTCAGTTATCTTTATGATTCATATGACTTTTATGATTATGCTTTCGTTTCGTATTCTTATTCCTTCGTTGCTTATGTTTATTTACCATTACGTTATGTTATGTATATATCTATTCACTGGGCTTTTTAAGCTCAGCCGCATTTCTTTCCATGTGGCAGGTTTTAGTTGGAAGCTGGGTTATGAGTGGAGTGCTTTGAGCTTAGAAGGCTATACTTAGATTGCTATCCTGGATTTAGTGATGACTAGAAGAGATTTGCATTTCAGACTTAGTATTTTGTTATCGTTCTCATTGTAACCTTGTATTTTCAGAATTTCCCTTTGTAACCTTTGAAATTCATTTGTATTATTTAAGTCTTATGCTTATGTTTGCTTTGATATGTCACCATAATGTAATACTTCTACCCTTATCGGGTTGGGGTGTTACAAAAATGATGATAGCATATGTTATATGGATTTCTATCATTATGTGTTATGTATGTTTATGTTGAGAAGATGAGCTTAGGTTATGCTTATGTGATGCCATGTTTATGGCTTAAGTGATGAGATGATGCTATGGAATATGTTGATGTTATGTGCTAGTTGAGATTTGAGTAGTGAGCCATGATGTAAGTGTTCTATGTATATGATGCATTATGTGGATTGAAGTATGATTGTATGTTATGCTCGTTTTACTTACTAAGCCTTTGTGCTTACGGTTTAGTTGTTTAACCGTTTTGTAGGTTGGCATATTTATATGGTCGGCTTGGATATGTGAGATAAGGATTTGGATATATGGGTTAAGGCTTGGTTATGCGATATGGGTAGATTGGTAAGAATGTAGAGCTTAAGTAGATATCGGGCTCATGTGTAAGTTTGTACCCCCATTAGTCTTTTATGGGTTGTTAAAATGTAGCCGTATGGCAAAGTGTATGTCAAGAGTTGTATAACGATTTGGTAGTCATTTGATAAGTCAAAGTATGGTTTATGTGTTTTTGTGTAAAGTTAAAAGAGTGTTTGGATTTAGTATAAACGTACCCATTTTGTGATTGTAATCGGGTCAAGTGTCATTGAAACGTGTTTGATATGTTAAATAAATGAAGTTGGTCAAGTTTGGTGTAAAACGGAATTCGTATGGGTCGGTTATAGCGAAAATGGAATGTAAACGAAGTATATTTTGAAAGTTGCAGGCCTCGGCCGGAGGTCCGGAGGCCAAACCCACGGCCGGGAAGAATTGGAAAATTTCCCAGATGACCAGAAGGTCTGGGCCGCTGGGTCGGGGCTGGGGCCGGCGGCCAGGCTTGTGTTTTTGGGGCTGGGCCGGCGGTCCGGGCCATTTTCCAGATTTTGGCGATTTTCAAAAATTCATATCTTTTAATCCGTAAATCGTCACGAGTCATGCCGCCTATCGTTTTGAAGGTAATTGAATGTACTTTTATCTAAAAATAGTCTCAAGTCCTGAATGTGTATTGATTTTTTTCAGTTGTCAAAAGAGTGACAGAATGTCCGTAAAAGTGAGTCGTTTCCGCGTAAAAAGTTTTAATTTTTGCTCTAAGCGGGCACGGGGTGTAACAACTTGGTATCAGAGCTTCGGTTTAAGTGAATTAGGTTTCCTTTAGGTTGCCTAGACTTAAACCCCTCGTAGAAGCGTTAGACGTAAGTGTTAGTCGCACGGAAATTAATTGCTAAGTGTTAGACGGATTATGTTTTATGCTAGTTGAGCCTATTGATGATAGGTGATGTATGTTTGTAATAGTGTGGTTGTGTATGAGATGCAAGTCCATGGGGACTTGAGATTAGGGCTGGCATAACAGGTCACACGAACCTGTTAAGGTCAAACACGAACACGACCTGTTAACTAATCGTGTCATTTTTCTCAAACACGAACACGACACGAAAATTAACAGGTTCACCTGTTAAGACCTGTTAAGAAACCTGTTAACATGCATATTATAAAATTCTTGACTAAAACTTTAAAAAAAAAAAATCCTTAACAATACAAAAGCTCTTACAAATCTTAACTAATCCATAATGATAATAATCCTTAACATTACAAAAGTCCATAAAACTCTTAATTATTACAAAAGCTCTTACAAATCTTAACTAATCCATTGTAATTTGTAATCCTTAACATTCTTGCAACCGACGCCTTTACTCGTATCTTCCATTTTAAACCTGAAAAGTCAAAAGAGTAAATATTAGAAAATGGTTTTTGGAACAATTCAAACAATTCCCATTAAATCTCATCAAATATATATATATATATATATATATATATATATATATATATATATATATATATATATATATATATATATATATATATATATATATATATATATATATCAGTAGCAAACTAGCAATTCCCATAATATAATTACATCAGTAGCATTACATCAGTATATACATAATATAACGCAACCCACTATATATTAGTATATACATAATATAATTCAAACAATTCCCATTCAAACAATTCCCATTATATATCAGTAGCACTGTAGCATTACATTTAACTAAATTTTGAGTGTTCAAGAGTCAAGACCAAACAACCAAATATTTTTTACCATTATACATCAGTACCATGCTGTTACTGAAAGGCAAACAACCAAATATCAGTGGCATTATCCCATTATACATCAGTACCATGCTGTTACTGAAAGGCAAAACATCTAAAAACAACCAAATATTTTTTACCATGCTGTTACTATGATCACATTCAGTCAACTGCACATTTTTATCATCAAGCACACAATCTAAAACAAGCAATGATCACATTAAACACCACCGCAAGTTAAAATTCAGACTATATCAGACTATATATTATTTTGTGGGTCAATTTCAATACATTCAGAATCCATCTACACAAAACATTAAACAATATAATCAGTAGATATCTACATTGGCAGTTTGGCACCACCAGTCCACCACCAATACCTTAAGCAGGTCATGATTAATTGATTATCAGTAGATATCTACTGGTATATCTACTGTCCTACTGATATATTATATATAAACATTAAGTGGATGAAGTCACGAATTATATATAAACATTAAACTAATTCAGACAAGGTTAGCAATTATCTACTGGTACATCGATTTGTAATTCAGACATATATATTATATATAAACATTAAACTAATTCAATTCAATTTGACTTTAATATATATTATATAAGTGGATAAAGTCACGAATTCAATTCAATTTACCAGAGCCACGAAGTGGATGAAGTCACGAATCGGGATGAATCACTGAATCAATCGGGGTGATTGGGTTTGGGTGATTGGGTGATTGGGTCTGTGAGTCTATCTACCAGAGCCTTGTACCCAAACAGTCATATCGGGACAGGGCTTAATAAACAACATTCAGTGCATAGGATTCTGCAAGTCTCGAATAATTGATTAAATTGTATTTGGTTTATGAGATTGTCATACTTTTCCATCATTGAAGAGTATTTTAGTAAAATTTGTATACTTCAGACGACTGTTCTAAACGTAGAAGTATAGAAGAGGTCGCTTTATGACCTTGTGTTTTAACTTCTGATTATTTATTTATTTATTTATTTATTTATTTATTTATTATTATTATTATTATTATTATTATTATTATTATTATTATTATTATTATTATTATTATTATTATTATTTTTTTTTTTATTTTTATTATTATTATTATCTTTTTTCTTTTTTTTTTCTTTTTTTTTTCTATTGATGTTTATCTAGGTATGCCTGGCATGACAGCTTATATTGGTTTCTATGATATCTGTGCTCCAAAGAAAGGAGAGTATGTCTATGTTTCGGCTGCTTCTGGTGCAGTTGGGCAGCTGGTTGGGCAGTTTGCCAAGCTGTCAGGATGCTATGTTGTTGGGAGTGCTGGTACAAAGGAAAAGGTTTGTGCTTTTGAAATTTTAGCATACTTTATACTTATATGATTAATGGGCTTATGTTAATTTATCTCCTCTATAAAAGTTAGTTATGTTAGCTTATGATTCCGTTTTCTGCTTGGCGATGTATGACACAGATACCTTAAGTTTTTCGTCCTAGTGTTTCAAACCTGAAAATTACCGTTTTCTTTTGTCTTGATTCGTTTTTATGTGTGCTTTATCACCCAAGGTTGATTTGTTGAAGAACAAATTTGGATTTGATGAAGCTTTTAATTACAAGGAAGAGCAAGATCTGGATGCGGCTCTGAAGAGGTTTGTTTGATCCATAGTTATCACCCAAATTAAAGCAGAATCATTATCATATTAGTTATTTGTTGCAGTAGATAAACTAGCGAGTCGGGTAATGGTTCAACACAGGTTTAGGTCGAAAGATGTAGTTTTTTAGTGTGGGTCAAAACAGGTCAGGCTGGGTCGACCTTTCAAACAGTTTTTTTGGCAATTTCTATGAAGTTTTTATATTATAAAGATAAAGATGCTGCAGCACTGCAAGTGTTTGATTACTCGTTATGTGAACTTTAATCTGTTTGACGCGTTTAATTAGTATTACCATTGTTATTTTTTCGTTGCAACATTTGACCACTTTGATCCATTATCGGTACAATACAACCAAAATAGACTTGTATCCATATAAATATGTTGAAATTAGCACCTCTAGTTTTTTGAGATGGTTCTTGTATTTAATGTTTCAGGTACTTCCCCGAAGGAATTGATATTTACTTTGAGAACGTTGGTGGAAAGATGTTGGATGCATTACTGTTGAACATGAGACTAAATGGCCGAATATCAGTTTGCGGGATGATCTCACAATACAATTTGGAGCAAAGGGAGGGGGTGCGTAACCTTTTTACCCTGATAACAAAACGTGTGCAAATGCAAGGGTTCATTGTGTCTGATCACTATCACAAGTACCCAAAGTATCTAGAAATGATTATACCCCTTATTAAACAAGGGATGATAAATTACATAGAAGACATTGTAGAAGGGCTCGAGAATGCACCCGCAGCTTTGATTGGTCTGTATTATGGAAAAAACGTTGGGAAGCAAGTGGTGGTTGTTGCGTGCGAATGATCAATGAGTTTAGGCTAAATGGTGTTACTATAAATACTTTACGTGTGTTTATTCTGGGACCAATAAGCAGCCATTTAGACATGTAAAGGGTGCTTGATTTGCATTTTGGAGGAGATTATCTAATTATTGCGTTTACATGAAAACACGATATATCTTGGCTAGACCGTCTACTAATGGTCTGTACAGACTTTGTAAAACCATCATAGAAATTAGCTAAAGTCTGTTAGTTAAATAAGTTGCTTAAATAAGTAGCATACCCAATCAACAATGATTATAAGCTGTTATGTTTTGTCATGATAGTCGACGTAGTCGTTTATATCAGTCACATGAATAACGAGTAGTCATTAACCGCGCACCGCAACCAGATTCCTAACACAAAATTCTCATCTTGTTAGATATTAAGTTTTCATACTTATATAACGTCTATCAGCTTTATATATAAAAAAACATCTATCATTCAAAGCTATTGAGGGTGTTTTGGTAAGCGTATATAATGGGTTTATAAGCTTACTAGCTCATATGTGTTAAATAAGCCTAAACTAAGTGTCTAGCTAAGCTTATACGGGCTAAATGAGTAAGTATTGGGTCTTTCGGTTTTTGTTCGGATTGACCCCCTTAACCTATTTATTAAACCTATTTATTGTGTAGAAGGATTATTTAGGTAATTTACTTATTTTTTTGTCTTATTGTTTATTTGTTTTTCTTTCTCTCAATGTTAAAGTTGTTGGAAAAGCGTTATGTTGACATAACTACGTCTTTTAACGCTTTTGGTGTTGACACTTCTTAGCATGTTTATCTCAGGTCCATAATGATCGAGGCTGGCATGGAGGAGCACGGATACTCAAGAGGGCTATAAATTTTATTATCATTTAATGTAATTTGTAAACCTTGAAACTACCGAGACCTCATTTTTTTTTAAACTCTGATATTTATATAATTCGAATGATAAATCTTTTAAAAACGACTTAATTTGAGTTCGTTTTTCTATTGTTATAACTGTTGTGTCATGAAGTAACACCCAGTTTGAATTCCGCTGCGTTCACGAAATTGGGGGTGTTACATCCAGTTTGTATGCCACATGAGACTAGCGAGTGTTGCACGCCACAATACCCATGGCTCTAACCGTTTGTTCTGCAATGGATTTCTTCGACTATGCAACTTATTATCATACAAAAGGTTAACATATTTCGACTATGCAAGCCGTTACCAAGTTCATCTACAAGATAATATTATAATCGTTGTTAAGCTTTAAATGACAACTTATCTTATCTTGAGTTAAAGAAACATTTTCAAAATTTTAAAAATTCAAAAAAAGAATTTCCATAAAAAAAACAAAACTAAGACCATCTCCAACAGTTTCTGGTTCAAACCAGCCACATCACTGCCACATCAGCTTTCTTAAAAACCACATTTTTTACTCCAACAATATATCTTCTCAAACCATCTTTACATTTCCACATCATCACTTACTTTTACATTTATTTTAAATAAGAATTACACTCTTACATGTGTAAATGTGATGGTGGGGCCCAATTGGGGTGGTTTTCGGTGGTTTGATTTTTCAAACCAAGCTTGGTACAAACCAATGCTCCAATGGTTTACTTGGTTTTTGGGTTGGTTTGAACCAACAAAAACTAACCATTGGAGATGGTCTAAGTAACAAAGGAACTTCGCCAAGCTTCAATCCACACTTACACAACCCCACCTATCACAACACTCCATTTTCATCACACGGATCATAATCCAACGGCCCTCCTTCATGCACACTCTTTTAATCCAATGATCACAATAACTCCCACCCACCACTATATAAAAGGCACCCCCAATTCCAAACACCTCACTCGCACAGCAAAACAATATCCATTTGTTCCATCCAATCAGAAATGGTTTTAAGGTTCGAAAACACACAATCAATTTCCCCAATTACAGTTTCACAAACCCTAATTCAATCAAGCAGGCCATAAATAATCACATCAATGGCATTCATATAGGACAATATTAAGAAGACTATCATAGAAGCTTAAGGTACATACACATCTTAACGCAGCAAGATGCTGGCTCACATGTAGCTTTTCTGAGCAGTAGTATCATTGGCTTACATTTACATACACATCTTAACGCAACAGGATGTTGGCTCACAATATAGAAGGGATCGGGCATGTGCCTGTTGGTCGAATCGCAACTAGAACATTGAAGCCTCGATCAAGAGTGACTATTGCACCAGGTGACTTTACCAAAGTCACAAAAGTCACCTGGTGCAATAGTCACACTTGCTCGAGGCTTCAATAAACGAACTCAGCAGAATCGTTTTTTGTTAGAAGGGATTGGGTATGTGCCTGTTGGTATGCTGTTTATCTGTGTTATTATGGTCTCATATTTTAGTGAATGTTTGTATTTAATATGAAAAAAAAAAGAAGAAAAAAAAAAAGAAAAAGAAAGGAGGGAGGTAAATAGATGCTATAAAGGAGGAGGGAGGTAAGTAAATGCTATCGGGAAGTAAGCAAGTAAAGCTATTGGAAAGTGTTAAATGCTATAGGGAAGTAGGTAAGTAAATGTAGGAAAGTTTTTGGAAAGGTAAGGCCGGGGGAGTCATGTAGCACTACATGGGCAACTCTCCCAAATCCCTCCAATCACAGCCCTCCAACTCATTTTACTCCTTCAACCCTCCCAACCAACCCTTTCAACTCATTTTTTAGGCATTTATCATTTTTTCAACCCTTCCAAATTTTTTTATTTTCTTTTTCATTAAATTTAATCAAACATTTATAATAAAACCATTTAATAAAACATAAAAATCATCCATTACATAAAACCATTTAATAAAACATAACAATCATCCATTACATAAAATCACTCATCAAACTCCCATCCATGCCTTGCCGCAATCAACCGTTTTTGTTCAAGCATCCACGCTAACATTTTCGGATCGGTGATGTGTGCGTGTGAGGTGTTGAAGAACTTGAAATCACTCCTGGCGGTCTTCTCCCTTTGATGCTGGAGTTGTGCGTCCAATAGTTCTTGCTTTTTCGCATTCGCTTCCTCCATGTTTTGCTTTTTCTTTGAAACGTAATCAGCGGCTTCTACCCCAAAAGCATCCCCCCTTGAGATGAAAGGGTGGTGGCTTTTGGTGTGCAACGTTCCTTTTTTTTCTTTTTGGTAGGATAGTTTTTTTTTTAAAAAGAATGCAACGGTCAAATGTGAGTTAAATTCCTCCAGCCAACGCTGGCTTCCCAACCCGTGATCTCCAACCCGTTGGGTCGGCGGCGGTGTTCCCCAGCGGGTTAACCCAACCCGTTTGAAGCCCGTTGACGACTCCGTGTGCCCTAAGTAAAGTCTGAGTAAACTCATGCGTTTGGTATTGAAGCGCTCTTGGTAAATGCACGGGTGGCAAGTCGGGTTGGGTTCGGGTTGACGGGTTAGAAAACCCCCAACCCGAACCTGACCTATTTAAATTATCGGGTCAGGTATGTCAACTCTAACTTGACCCATTTAACCAATATATATACTTGGGTTGGCAGGTTATATAGGTTATATGGGTTGAATAGATTAACCGGGTTTCAGGTTGATCTATTTAACTCGTTTTTTATACAAAAGTTTTCACATTACATAAGTTAAACGGGTTTGTGTGTCGACCGGTTTATCCATTTACCTAGTATAATAAAATATAAATAACTTTTAATTTAAGAAAAAATATTAAACGGGTTGGCGGGTCGACCCACTTAATTTATTCCCAACCCGAACTGACTTGTTTAATAAACGGGTTAGATGGGTCGACCCAAACCCGACATGAAATCTATTTAGACTCAACCCGAACCTATTAATTTTCGTGTTGGTTTTAGGTTGGATTTCGTGTCGGGTCAGAAATTGCCACACATTTTGTAAAGCAAAGAAAATAGGTTTGTTTTCGTAAGAGGGGCATTATATTAGTCGTCTGTAATTTCTTTTATTTAAAATGCATCTTGTTGCACAGGGCCACAGGGGTGTATTCAGGTTATAGTTGTTGGATATTTGCTCTTGTAGAGATGGTTTCGATCATAAGTTTGCTCACAATTGCTGTTACAATATACTGGTAGAACTCAATAGAAAACTATGGTTCAACCGAGGTTAAGCCAAGTTTTGAGCTGTAGGTTTGAAAGTCTGAGTTGAGTTTGGTGTAGTGTTGCCTTGACTCGAGTACACGGGGACATGCAAGTCAGGATATGATGACGGAAGATAGTTTAATGTTTTTATGGTAGAAATTGTTATAATTTATATGGATCGACACGGATCATGATCCAACTATTTAGATTAGGCGGATCGTGGATCGGATCATGATCCATCAAGTTGGATCATGGATCAGATCATGATCCATTTATTCTGATCATTAATAGATCAAACCATAACGCGGTCCGATCCATTGACATGCCTATTGTAGCTCAAACGGGGGAAAAAAAAATTGTTTCTTCTTATTGACATGCTAGTCTTATTTTATCCACTTCTCATTGCGTGGATGGTATATCAACGAGACAAGATGAATCAAGCAATGTGTGATGTTTGTATCGTAAAATTGAATACAATTACAATTTTTGAACTCGCTAAAGTTTCTGTTTGGTGTCAAGAGACTTGAATTCACGTTGCTTGGGTTAACTAGAGTTTTCAATGTAAACTTGTTCAAACCAAAGACGAATTCCAATCTAATACGTGTTGTAAACTCAATTTAGTGTAACAAACTAGAATTAGAATTCGATATGGGTTCAAATATAGTATGCCAAAAAAAACTATCAACAAAGTACCAAACCAATAAACAAACAAACAAACATTCCATTTCTAAGCAATCCACAAGACATGATCATAACACATGAATCATAGACATTAGAAGACAGAATTATGAGATATCTCGTATTCACACAAAAATATGCCGATCTTGGTCATCATCAAAAGAACAAGACATTGACAAACAAACTAAGCAACACCCAACTTCTGAACATTTGGAGTATCAAGTTATTAAACTTTTGGAGTTATTGAAACAATAGACATAACCTTGGCAAATATATATAAGGATCCTGAAGATCATAACTCCAAATAAAACAGTAAATAAAACCGTTTGTCCTCGTATGAGAGACTATAGACATAAAAACTAAGTCATTTCATATTCGAGAAATGTACCCCACATAGGAAGTACTAAATAATGAGTATATCAAAGAGGCCTACATCTCCTGATCGAGTAGATAATCACCCAACCTTTCCACAACCATGTTGCATTGACCTGGTGCCACGGGCTCATCATAGATTCCAAACACCATGGCTTGACCAGTTTTCTTGATGCAGATCCCTCCGGCTCCCTGTCAATTCACATACAACAAAATTTTATTTTATTTTATTTTTATTTTTTTATTATTTTTTTTTTTTTAGTAGAAAACTAGGAGTGGCGGTTTTGACCCACTTTATGTTTTTTGTGTAACGGGTTAAGTTGATAAAATTTTAATATTAGCTAGAAAAAAGAAACATGTCAATTACTCAAGTGGGTAGAAAGTCTTATAAGGTGAACTTCTATGCATACACCGGCCCTCCTAAATCATTACTCAGACGATCATCCTAACGTGGCTGTTCAAATTGGTTGAAGGTGTCCTAATCCTAAAGTGGATCTTTAATTACTAAAAACCTTTTTACGAGACAATTTAATTAGTATTGTGTCCATTTGAATGTTGCGAGATGTTAGAGTAGGGTATATTACCTTCTTTCCACGAATGACAGCTCCAGCCTCACCTTGGATCACCATGTATTTTGCACCACCAAGGAACAAACCGGTAGGGGCAAGTTGACCAGCTTCATTGAATTCTTTGATGATAGCATCTATCTCATTAGGTTTAAACTGCACACAAAACAAAATACGAAAACAGGAACAAAATAGGTGACGTTAATAAGGAAAATGAACCATGGCCGCAAACTATATCAGACAAGTGAACGCCTACATAGCAACAATTAGTGGCGATTAAGTGACGAATACAACAACCAATTCATTGTTTAAGGCTGCCGCTAAACAATGGTAGAACCTAATGCTCGCAAACAACATTTCAGTACCTTGTTAGAGAGTAATAATAATGACCTACAAATCACCCGATTTAAGCCTAATAATGTATAAACATATATGAATTCCTATGAGCAAAGTTTTTTTTTGGGTAAAGAACCAGTGAACATATACAACAAAATTTTCCATCGGATTCTTACAACAAACGATCAATAAAAAACACAATTTTGTGAAATCAACCCTTACAAATGTGTTCCTCAAGTGTATCAAAACATATCATCATGATCGAAAATGTTCAATAGCATATCATGAACATTGTACTTAAACAATTCCCTATACTTTTTCGTTTGTCCCTTTATTCATCGTATTATTCATTAAAGATGGTGTTGCGCTCCATAATTATGCATTCTTACATAAAACTTTACACAATATATAGATTGTCTAACGTTTTTTATATAACAATTATCATTTTTGAAAGCTAGCTAGACTTTTTGTTGTTGTTGTTGTTACAAAATACCCAACATGGGATCAATGCCATATTTTGATCAACGATACGAAAGAAATACAGACCTCAGGGAAACTAGCACTCTTAGCCCAGACGGTACCATCGGTACCAAAGATAGCAGCCGAGGTGAGATGCTGACCGGTACCTTCGATGTCACACATCAAATGGTCATCAACATATGTTTGCCACGACATTTTCGAGAACTTTTTTTGTTTGTTTGTATGAAGTATTAGTATGTGAATGTATCAAGATTGCAAGTGTAAAAATGTGAAGATGAAATGTGTGATTTAAAGTTGCATTTAGGGTAAATAATTTGAAGATGAGCGATGTTTACTTCCACTCATTCAATTACCTTCATTTTCTCCAGCCTTTATTTATGGACTTCCCTTCCTTATTATTGCATCACACGTAAAATATTTATTAAAAATTTTTCGTAAAATACAATAAAACATGTCAGAAAATGAGCTCATAAAAGACATTGTATTCATGTAGATGTACATCGTGTATTATTTTTCGTAAAATACAATAAAACCCAATATGGTTAAAAACAATACTACATTTACATGTTCATTTGAAGGGTGCGAATTTGGTATAAAGTTGGTTATAGAAGGTTTTTTGGCGTGAGCATTTAGTTCAACAATCGAATATCCACTTTTGATCAATGGCGGACCTGGACCAAAAGTAACCAGATTTATTTTATGAAAAATACTGAAAATCGTAACTTAAAATTAAAGACCAGGTTCATTTTAGAACAATCGGTATATTTTACAGAAATTAACGCTAAGCAAGAAAAATTCAAAGAGTTCCCATGAACAAACGGGATCCCCACTCGGTCCACCCCTGCTTTTGATTACGGGTACAGTGCTGCCCATCAGCGCAACACAGGTGTAAGGCCGGTGAACCTTTAGCAAAAACATGGGGTTTGACAGATTTCACATTTCATCAGACCGTTTCTGGTTTATGCCAAAACCTGTAGTCTCTCGGTTTAAAATTTTACTGTGTTACCATCTTAACATTCTAAAAGTAAGATCAAATTCTCTCTTAGACACAATGCCACAATTCAGCACCCAGCGGATGTTGGATGTTAACAATATCATTCATGATTAAAAAAGTAATGCCGTGTCTCAACTTAGTAAATTGTCAATTATCGATCAATTCAAAATGATTTAAATGCTTAATACCCATAAATGCCGAAACTAGAAAGCCAAAGGCTAAATATACAAATGATGAGTCATCCTCTATAAGATTCATTGACCAGAATATTCGATAGGGTGGACTCGTAACTATTTTTCTGCTGGAAATTAGTATCTGAATGTCTTTGGGTGAACAAATCCAATTCTCCAAGATCAAAGAAATACAAAAAGACCAAATCACCCACCAACTCGGTAAGATCTTCCACTGAAAGCCCCACCTGTATTCCTGGTTGCTTGAGTTTGGGTATTTGTTGGAGCCCCAATTCTGTACTTTGCAACAACTTTTCGTCTAAGCAAAAGACAAGTTGAAGAATCTCAAACAATAATTCCACTGAAAAACTGCACATGTAAACCTGTCTTTGTGTGATAAAGAATAAAGAGAAAATGGGTCGACTTGGGTCATTTTTAAAAAAACAGTATAGGAAGAAACAGGTGAAGGCACGAAACTAAAATAACTTATCTTTTGTACTATACATTATATTAATAAGCAAAATAAGAACTTTTGAACCAAGTGTTAAGGGACAACCCAGCCCGACCCACTTACTTGCTTTGACCAATTACCCAACCCGTCTGGCCATTCGGTTTTCAACCTCTATGGGAGACAGATAATGGAAAAAAATATTCATGTATAAACAGAAAGCAAGAACCATGCAGAAAATGGATACAACCACATTGGTGTCTGCAACATGACTTTTCCACCAGCCAAAGGATGAAGTACTGTCAAGAAGTAATATAGATGCCCAGCTAATATACCACACAGATCAGGTCCAATTGGTGAACCAAATATGACATCCATAGCAAGCATGGCCCATGGCAAATAGAATGCCTGCAAGTTAATTATGGTGTGTAATATTCAGAACCAAATAAACAGATATGCCAATCAATTGGTAGGTAGCGGTTTTGTCTCTAATGGGACATATATAAAAAAAGCCAACTCAACATGTCAAATGCTTGAATGGTTCAGAAGGCACGGACAGTGTATTTGAAATGCATTTCCTCCAAAATCATTGCATTAAGAAGATTAGATAACCATAACTGTTTATACTACCAAAAAAAGTTGCGTATTAAAGGAGGTTTGTTTTTTCATGCCCCATTGAGATGGATTAGTATGATGAAAACATGTAAAAATGTAGCTGATCACAGAAGGATAGATTTTTCTAGTTCAAGACGAAAAAATAAATGGTATAAAGAAAGGCATACCTTAAGTTGCACAAGACCATAAATGTTGATGTTTGCATTTGGAAATTCCCTGCTCCACACATAGAGGAGCATAAAGACGAGTGATACCCCCATAAAGTACGTCTCAAAGAATGGCAGGGCAGCTAACAACTAAACATAGAGGTAAATTTACACAAATGAAAACCAGTGGCATGGAAAACACGAAAATTGACTACTTAAATCAACGGGTAAGTAAATCAGTTTTCTTATACTCTAACATAAGCATATGCCATTTCGTAACATACAGTCATAAACCACTAGCAGCATTTGCAAGTGGCAAAAAGAGTGATGCTTCTCAAATTCCAATACTAATAAAATATCCCTTCTGGAATGTACAACTTCAACCCACAGATATACGTTTTCAGGTTGCAATAACTATATTTGACGTGTCAATCCTGTTCATGCTTGCAGGGGTCAAATTATCCGTTTTCGATAATGTGATTATCTAAAGGCAGAATGAAGTTACTTATTTAATCCCTTCTTTTACTTAACTTGAGAAACGTATTGCCTTTTTTTGGGTCATTTAATCTATTATTTTTCGGATAACCAAAACTTGCCAAATATTAAATAAATAAAAAACAGACAATCTAACCACTGTAGCTTCAAACACCAGAACCACATCCAAACACTATTTTCCGCTACACTCACTTTCAAAACACACGTCCAAACAAACATTTACTAAATGATTGGGATATGAAATTAAAGTTAGTACTCGTAATATTTTATTCGGTACTTAGAAAATGGATTGTCTATTGAATTCGCTAGGGCAGTGGCTGATTGAAAGAGGGAGGGGGAGACATTAGACCAGAAGCATTTCCAAACACATTATGATAGTCGAGTACAACCATATAGAAAAGTTGCATATGATGGAATATCTCACATACCAAAAGTGTTGCTGCTCCAAATATCATCATCCAAAGAAAGTCCGCAGTACGCCTATTAAATGGTCCATTCTCCAATTGAACTCCATATCTTAATCTAAAGAAGTTCCAAAGAAAATAAGCCAAGTACATGTCAGAGATATATGCCACATGGTGAATACTATTGTCCTGACTTGCACGACAATTATAGACGAGAATTAAAGCTATTTAATGTGTAGAATCACTAGCCAATCTGTTTACTCACATCATTAACAGACGAATCCCAAAATTTATGGAGAAGGGGCCAAGAAAGATGAAATTTGTAAGCAGCCTCCATACCTAAAAAACCAAGGTAGAACCAAATTAAAAAAAAATGTACTACGCCATTTTGCCATTTCAAAGCAAAAGTGTGCCAGATAGACCGACATAGGCAAAAAAACAATGCCAAACTCATGTAGAATATGATGGCGTCATATTATATTTGAAGCAGCTATATCTAACTTGAAGCTAATTTCTCGACATCAATAAGAAAAACTTAACTCAAATTCGAACTTTAAGCCATCATATCCACTTATTAAAAAAAAAAAAAAAAAAAAACGTTTCCTACTACTACTTTTCAGTTGTGTGATAAGTGATTCATGTCGTGAAGGAATCAGCCAATCAAATAGTTTATAACTCACAACAAAGCCCATACCTGAAGGCGATAGAACACTTCCTGATAGATCAATGCGATGTAATTAATTGGCAATAGCTTCAATGTGGCTAGCGTTGCAGTCGCCACACACAAAGTAGCATAAGCCTTGGTTATAGGTGGGAGTGAATTGTAGAATCTGCAATGACAGATGCAAAAAAGAGATTAATGACATAAGATGTGATCCACCTTGCAATTTGTTTATATGTCATACGTAGTTATTTTCAAACTTCAAGTTGATATAACTATTGACATTTTTTAAGCAAAAATGCAATATATGTACTTCCAATGTGGTTATTCATCGTTGCAGCTCATTAGACGCATAATTCTACATATTTAAAAATGGTGGACGAGAGTATATTCGATATGTTATAGCATCTCATATCAGATTAACAACAGGGGCGGATCTACTTGGAACACAGGGTATGCACGTGCATACCCTGCGTAAATTATTGCTAGTGTATAAAGATCTGGGATTTTTCAAAAGTAACCACAAAATGCACTAAAAATTTATGAGTGCACACCCTAAAAGACAAGAAAAACGTGAGTGCATACCTTAATCCAAGTTGGCATTGTTGAAAAAAAAAAAAAAAAAAAAAAAAAAAAAAAAAAAAAAAAAAAAAAAAAACACTCCTGGTTTTTGTTTCAGCGACATTCTCCAAGAAGAAGAAGAAGGAGTGAGTAATAGGGCAAATGATGTAGGTCAATTCTATGTTTTTTTACTAGCCCATTATGTTTTACTTTATTTGGGAGACAACTTGGGTCCACCTATTTCCCCTCCTGGAGGCCCAATCGACTTAAATTTGCACTTTCAGTTAAACATATTAGGTATTTTTGGTTCATTAAGTTGTGTACTTGTGTTTATATTGGGTTCAAGGTTATTTAAAAAATGGATAGTGTATCTATGATTTATGAACCAAGATTTGTAATAGTGTAATAACTTTTACTCATGTCTATTTTTATTATTCAATATCTATTTTGTTACATGTGACGTAGATTGTTATAGAAGATATTGAAAATTTTTCTTTACCCGACCCGAAAACCGCAACCCAAAGACCAATTTTTTTTTAATAACTTCACTAAAAATCGTGCATACCCTGCACCGGATTCCTGGATCCGCCACTGCATCTCATATCAGATTAACAATAAGAAACCATGTTTTCACTAAACAAAGATGAGACACGATAATGCAAATATAAGCATAGTTCAATCAATCGATAAACGTTAATGGTGGTGGTGAACTGGAGCTTTTTACACAAAAAACGAGTACAAAGGCTTCCTATCCAGGCCTTGCAAAAGGTGAGAGATGAATAATAATCTAGAAATTGTACTCATATACTCTAAACGTAAGCAAAAAGGGTAAGAAATTCAGCACATTATGTCTGTAAACAAGTTTTGTCTTTCAGCATTCATATGCTTTGCTGAAAAAAAAAGTTGGCTCGAAATGATCATTCATCGCGCAAGGAAAAAAAAAAACATTACATATTTAGAAACTTCCTCGATCCTAACATTTTATCAAAAACAGAACTTATATCATGGCTGCGTAAGTTGAACATTTAACACAAACAGTTAGTAAACAGCACTATGACGCACCCTGTTAATTAAGGCATCCCGCTCCTCTTACTCTTATGTTCCCAATTACTACTTTAGTGTAAACCACATGATTAAGTAAGAATGTAGGACTAGTGTGAGATTAGAGCACCATTAGACTACCCACAGTAAGGCAAGGGGAATCGATCCATTACTCGATCTATGTCGATCGTCCCTTTTGTGGACAATCGATCAATTGTGTTTGTTGGGCGATGAGGGTCGTGTTGTGGCAACCAATCGCCGGAGAGAGAAAGCTGACGTGGCGGATAAAATGGGGTTCAATCCCTCCCCTTACTGTGTTTAGCCTTAGATATCACTCGTTACAATCCTTTTAGTTATCCTCATGCCCCTCACTACTTGCCTGCTAAACTAATTATTATCCATTCAGTGATCACTAATGAGTCTTAATTACATAAGCGCACATCATCACCATAACCAGGATATTCAATGCCAACTCACACATAGCTAAATCATGACTAAGGGGTTATTTTTTGAGCTTATATGACGGGGGTTTTCGGCTCATCTTTTTGTGGCTTATTTTGGAACTCTCCGGCTTATATGAGCTTATTATGACATGATAAGCTGATATAAGCCGAAAAGTTTCAAAATAAGCCACAAAAAATGAGCCAAAAACCAAATAACCCTAAACCCCATTATATAAACTTAAACAAACACCCCTTTGTTTAAGCATATACAGCGGTCTTATGGCTTATTTGGTTTTCGGCTTATGTTTCATAAGCTGGCTTATTTTGAAACTTTTCGGCTTATATAAACTTATCATGTCGTAATAAACTTATATAAGTCGAAAAGTTTCAAAGTAAGCCACAAAAATGAAGCCAAAAACCAAATAAGCCATAAGCCTAAGAAATAATAAAGCATTACATAAGTTGAATTTAGCTAATTAAAAAAAAAAAAACCCAAACCTAAAAATGAATAATCACATTCAAATTTAACAATAACAAAATTACAAAATAATAAAAATAGAAAATTACTCTGCAGGTGATGACATTGTTATTATTATTTCTTGATGGAGAAGAAACTAGAAATATAAGAACGATTATTTATTTTGAGGTTAATTTATATACTTGATCTGAAGGTGTTTACATGATGTCATCATCTACTCGAACCTTCGTGGTTTTACCCGACCCGTTTTTAGTGAGTTGCAAAAATGGTCCCTTTATTCATGTGTGTAGTCATGACTCATGAGTGATAACTTATACACTTACTTTTTCAAGTTGTGGGAAATTAATTATCTGCTTTCAAAAATAAATAAGAAATTTAGATCAAGTTGAGGTGATTAGTACAAACTTTAAAAAAAGCTACAAATTAATTAGTTAAGTGTAAAATTGTCATTCTGTAAAAAGTTAATGTGATGCTTTTTTTAAATTATTTTGTCGGTGGACAATTATTTAGGAGCGGAGAGAGTACTAGTAAAATGTATTTAACGACAAACAGAAAAAGATATGTGTTCATGTTATTGTCGATGTCGAAATCTTAACCTAACGAAGTTTGAGCTATGATATTTTCTAAAACTTGAGAGACATTATCACTATGAAGATGGTTTATAACAATCAACAAGGTGCTCTAGTAGTCGTACATCATAAAATTCTCACAGGAGGTTTTAAGTTTAAACCTTAGTAAATAAACATTATCATTCTTGAGCAGGGATGAACTCACTTGGAAGTCGGGTGTGGCGTTGTCACACCTAATTCGAAGTTACGAAATGTAAATTGTTTTTCTAAAATATGTTATTTTTTAGCATGTGCAACCTTTAATTTGAGCTAAACAAATATTTATGGTGCAACTTTAATACTTATAATTTATAAACAAAGTTTATGCATCACTCTCTAAAAGATCCTGAATTCGCATATGTTTTTTAGGGTAAGAATACTAATAAGTTTACAAAACAGCTAAGAGATGACATACCAAACCCATTCACTTACGTGTATCTAAGTTAAAGACTCCACATCTTTAAAATTAAGGGTGCGTTTGTTATATGGGTTTGGGGATGTGGTTTAGATGCCAAAGTAGAAAGTGATGTTTGTTTGAACTTTTGGGATTTGATTTTGGGCGTGAGTCCATCATCGATGATAAGAACCCCATCTAGATGTTCAACTTTTGAAGTAATGGTAAATCTAGCTTATTTTTCTCTCCTTCTCTCTCCTATTTCATTTATTAAATAATATTTTCTAGAAATCAATGTTATATTAATTTTTATAATAATAATTTAGCAGCTAATTATATTAGGGAAGTGATTGACACACTCCAAAATTTTATTAGGGCACTTATTATAAAAGCAGTTAAAACATATCATACTTAAAGTAGAATTGTCTACTGCATACAGTAAAGTGTCATAATAAATTTTTGAAATGTGTCACTTTCCAAGTTTCCACTATATGAGTATTCTATTTGTAAATATTATTTCTCATTGTTTAATATTATTTCAAATCCAAATCTTATGTATATTAAAATTACATTCTAACCTCATTTACTTTTTCATATAACATAATATTAAGGCTCTCCTTGGTATAATTGTCATGGATGGCTTCATTCATTTTTAAGTGCAAGGTCTTTAGTAGCATTCTTAGTAGTGTAGGGACGTTTCATGTCAATGTTTAGTTTCTTTCAAATGGTGTAATTTAAACGTCATTTTAGCTACGTGGCTGGTCATGATTGGTTGTTTTCATGTGTTCGTTACATTTTGACTCTTTGGACACGAGTGGATGTATTCATATATCTCAAGTAAATGTTACTCCCTCCGTCTCAATTTATTTGTCAGGAGAGAGAAAACACAAAGTTTAATAAAAGTGGGGCCACTTTAATTTTCAACCACTAAAATGGAATATTCCTCCATTAGATTCTCTAGTTTTTACTAAATAAGGAAAGTGGACATTTAATTTGAGACATCCAAAAAAGGAAATATGGACAAATAAATTGAGACGGAGGGAGTATTATGTTAGGCTGAACACAATGGTGATCAGACACGACGCTGGCACATCAGCTTTCTCTCTTTGGTGATTTGACGATGACCAAGTTGCCACAGTTAGGGGTGTTATCGGGTCGGGTTATCGGGTTATCGGGTTAGTCGGGTCGGGTTGAGTCGGGTTTGGATTTTTTAAAAACTCACCCGACACCCGACCCGATAAGGAATCGGGTTATCGGGTTCGGGTGGTAGTCGGGTCGGGTTATGTCGGGTCGGGTGATTCGGGTTATCGGGTGACCCGATAGTAAATGTCATAAACTTGCTAGGCGTCTCGGAGCTAGTACAACTGTGACTTCCTTACAAATTTAGGCTAGACTTCATTCTTCCGCAACATGCCATACGAAGTACTGCACACAAACATAGTAACGAACATTCTAATCATTTACAGTATCTCGTTATATGACTTGAATCATATCATGTTCTATGAACAATTTTGGTTATGTAAAACAATTTTAGATATCGATTTTGACATAATAAGCATGTGTTGTTTAGCGATTACGAGAGAGAATGGTATGAAACATGATCCAAAGAACAAAGACAAGCGCATAGGTTTGATCTTTTTGTACCTGTATGGGGAGCAATCAGTATTAATGTATAGACAACGACCTGATATGCATATTGGATTGGTTTCTTTCTGAGTATGGTTGTTTAACCTGCTCTTTCATGGAAATCATGAATGAGTTGCACAGATGTCTCGGGCAATACAAATAGCAATGGATATATAATTTTTCATTGTTATCTTTTTACCTTTATTGCCGACTGTTGTGTTCCAAACAAGTGCTTGCAGCCCCACAAGAACTGCCATGCCGAAGAACCTCACTGGGATTTCATGTTAGTAGCATGCAACATTTCTTGCCATTGCAAATTTGCAATCATCGTTTCTTGAATGCAACAAAAACAATATACACTGCCTCACTACCCTTCCCCTTAGTATTGACAGATGTGCAAATGAATGCTAATGAATTTAACAACTCAAAATATTTCCTGTTTAACTAAAACATAAATTGACTATAAATGGCTGTCCTTTCCGGTCCTGATTACAGACTAACGAACATAAAAAGTACTAATAATTAAAAAAGCAAAGGGTTGTCGGGTCTTATCGGGTTGACCCGATAACCCGATAACAATTTTTATTTAACCCGAAACCCGACCCGATAACGCTATCGGGTTATCGGGTCGGGTCAATTTGACCCGATTAAATTTTTTGACCCGATTAGACCCGACCCGATCGGGTTCGGGTTCGGGTCGGGTTGACCCGATCCGACAGACACCCCTAGCCACAGTGGCAACTAAGTTATTAGTTTTTTATTTTTGTATTTTTTTAAAAAAAAATTCAAATATTTTAAATAACAAATTTAAACTTCATTAATGTTAGACTCGCTTTTTTATAAAGATGTCGTCACTCACGTGAATTGGACTAGGTTTGTATTAAGTAGCTCACACAGGGACTACTTATGTGTAATAGGCAAACTAGTGATGTAAAAGGGCCTATATATACCCACATGACTCTCCATGTGGGTGTGTGGGAATTCATTGTACCATTCATTTGTTACTTTTAATAAAGATAACATTTGACAATTCTCCACCCTCTCACTACCTCTCTCTCTCTCTAAGATGAACATCTTCATCTTTCACAGCCAACCAAGGCCGCCCGAACCACGAAATACATGAATCTTGGTCTCTACAATTGGTATCAAGAGCTAACCGGGGGAGATTCTTGGTGAGTTTACTGATTTTTGTGGTTCGTTTATATGTTTTAGGCTGCGTTTTTATCTTCTTTTTAGTCACCGGAAATTTTTTTCCGGTCATCGGAATTTATTTCTGTTTCATACGAGAAAAAACAAGCCTAGTAGTGGTCTTATGTATCTTTAATCCGTGAAATGTGGTCCGGTTTGATGAATATATGGTCGAGTTTTTATGCTCGAAATGGGTTTAGCGTCAGATTTGGGTTGCAAAAAGATGGTCGGAAAAGTTGGTCGGAATTTATGGCCGGAAAAGTGGACTATCGAAATTGTACTCAATTATTGATGGGAGGTGGGATGTGTGGTGACAGTTGCTGCATTATTGGATAAGAGAGTGAAAAAGTCAAGAGTGGGTAAAAGCTGGCAGATCTCGAAATTGCCATATTGTCTCGAAATTGGCAAAAAGTTTCGGAATTGCTCATTTTATCGAAATTGCAGAATTATCTCGCAATTGGTCATATCTCTCGCAATTGCAGAATTATCTCGCAATTGCTCTTTCGAAATTCATTTCGAAATTGCATTTAACTATCGCAATTGGCACTTTTTCTCGCAATTCAGGACTCTTTCGGAATTGGTGACTTTTATCGCAATTGATGATGTTTCTCGCAATTGGTTTCGCAATTGGGGAGTTCTCTCGCAATTGGTCTCGCAATTGGGGCACTTTATCGAAATTCACCAATTTCTCGCAATTGCCAACTGTTACTCTCGCAATTCATTTCTTTCGTAATTGAGAAATATGTTCACGTATAATCCTTCCACTTTGACACCCTTCAAATTAGTATCCCTTCAAAAAAAAAAAAAAAAAAAAAAAAAAAAAAAAAAAAAAAAAAAAAAAGAGTTTTTTGGCGGGAAAACGCGAGTAAAATTTAATTTTTTCAGGTGATTAAACGTTCAATTTTTACACGAGATTCAAATTTTGGTATAATAGTGAAAATTTTGGCCCAAAATTCAAAATTTTTGGTCAAAATTCGAATTTTTTAGGTGAAAATTGACGTCAAAATCTGTTATACTCAAATTTTTCTAGCCTTCTTGTAACGGCATTTCCTAGTGTATTTCAAATTATGTCAAAAAAAAAAAAAAAAAAAAAAAAAAAAAAAAAAAAAAAAAAAAAAAAGGATATAGGGTTACCATCGCAACAATCACGGGGATACATCGTTCACGGCTAATATGGTTTAGAAGAATGACTACGGGAGAAGAATGGTATTATTGATTTGATTTTGAAGTAACATTTTTTCGTGCATGTGTACTTATTTATCTCAAAGTCAAGGGGTGGATGGATGCATGACTTTTAGAGATACTTGATTGGGCACTCATGGGTGTAGTGATTAAGTCTTGGATTATCTAGTTTTCATAGGTCAAGGGGAGGATGGACGAAGACCTAGTTAACTATCACTTAAAGGAGATACGTTGTAGTACTCAGTGTCACACAAAGATGTGGATAATTCAAGAGAGGTTCATATACAGTTAAGGAAGGTTGGATGGGTATATGAAACGACCTATGCTTTAAGGAGTTACGTTGTAGTGCTCAGTATAGGTTCTTAGTCACATTATCGTACAAGATTAAGTCACATTTGAGGGGGATGTTTACTTCGTTTTCAAATTGGTCATATCGGGTTGTCTCCATATGTGGTTATTTATTAGAAGCCGGTGAACTTTAAGGTTGGTTTGAGAGAAGTATTGAGAGTAATTTTTAACATATTCTCACAATAATTAAGCATCGACGGGTTGTCGACGTGCTATCATGGATTTTGTATTGCTTCAAGCTCAAGGTACTCCAAGCAATGTACATTATTATATGATGATTACGATGACTCGCAATCATCAGGAGGGAGAAGTACGCCCTTTGGAGGGAAAAGGAAATGGAGAGAGAAGTACGGCTTATTACCTACTTGGATGCAATTACTTTGTGAGATATGTTAATGCTCCCGAACGACAACCATTGTGCTTACAGTCTCCGCTGCGTGTTTAAAAGGCTAAAGAAAGTTGTCGTTTCAGGAGGGAGCAGAAAAGAATAAAGGGCTCACTAGTTAGGAGGGAGTAATAACCTAACTAGTACATTACAGTTGAAGTTCAGAGCTACAAGTATTAGTGCCGTCAGCACAAAGATCGATGCCGCGATCTTCGGATTAGAGAACTTCAAGTCTGCCTCAGGATCTAGACTACAGAGACTCTGCACTTCAGCAAAAGTTTATTCTTGTAATTTACTTTGTATTGTTTATAGGTCTCATTGTAACCATTCACTTGTGACGACATCTTGGAGGGAGATTGTTAGACTCGCTTTTTTATAAAGATGTCGTCACTCACGTGAATTGGACTAGGTTTGTATTAAGTAGCTCACACAGGGACTACTTATGTGTAATAGGCAAACTAGTGATGTAAAAGGGCCTATATATACCCACATGACTCTCCATGTGGGTGTGTGGGAATTCATTGTACCATTCATTTGTTACTTTTAATAAAGATAACATTTGACAATTCTCCACCCTCTCACTACCTCTCTCTCTCTCTAAGATGAACATCTTCATCTTCAGCCAACCAAGGCCGCCCGAACCACGAAATTCATGAATCTTGGTCTTTACAATTAATAATAAAACGTAAACATTACAATACTAATTAAAAACTTAAACAAATAATCTAAGTTGACCCGTTTGGCCCATTTGACCCATTGCATGTTCGGGCTTGAATATTGTATAATGTGCTTTATTATTTGTATTAGTGACATTGAATGCAGGAATTGTATTTAAGTTGGTTGTACAATATGCTTGATAATTTGTATTTCTTATGTAAAGGGTGTTTTAATAACTCTATTAATTGTATTTATTGACAAGTTAATTAATTGACTACACTAATAGCATTAAAGTGGTGTTTTGTCTTTTTAATATGTGCATTAAAATAGTGTACATTATGTTTCTTATCTTGTAAGTCTGAAAATTAAGAGTGAGATATCTTTGTGTATTATATGTAGTATAGATAACATTTATGACAGTGGGTTACCATTCATCTATAGTAAACTCATTTTTATGAATGACAAAATTAGTTTGTATTTTTATAACTTGTACCTTAGGCACATAAATAATTTTGTTTTTTTTTTTTTAAATGACAAGAACCCACAAAAAGGACAAAAGGGCTCACTCTTATCATGTGCACAAAAGTTAGAAAATCCCAATTAGTTTATGTCGTTAAATGCAATTATAGAAATAGTTCGTACGTTAAATGAGCTGAGACTGTTTGTGTATAGAAAATTACACAAACAGTCCTTTTAGTTACATACCGATTTTAGTGACGATCCTTAAGTTGAATTTACATATTGCACAATTTGTCCCTGCAGTTAAATGCGATTGCAGAAACAATCCTTATGTAAAATATGTGATGTTTGTGTAACAAAATTTACACAAATAGTCAATTTAGTTACCTACCAATTTCAGTAACGGTCTCAAAGTTATAGTTAGTGATTACTCGTGTAACAAAATATTACATAAATAGTCATTTTCGGTTCCTCACTTTATAAACAAACCGAATACCAGTACTTATCGTTGATTAATTTGTTATGCCGCTGCAACGCACGGGTAAATCCCACTCGTTATCTTTATTTTTGAAAGGCAATAATAGCTAAATATGTAAATGATGAACGACAGTACAAAGAAAAGCGAAAAGCCGAAAACCACGACCAAAACAAAGCCAACCTAACTAAAGCATTAAAACCATGACCGAAAAGCATATCACATGAGACTAGAAGAGTATGGTGCAACACCAGGTAGCACTCCTAACACCATAAGCCAAGAAACTGCGGTCTACACTATGACCTGTAAAAATGGCCAAAATTAACATATGAGGTGATAAGGACCAACAAAAAATAAAACCAAACACCACCCAACAGTAGGTTGAATTTACAAATCTGTACCCATTCCCATACCACTGTTCCTTGCTACAAATCCAAACGCCAAGTATCAAGAAGTTAACGTGAGAATATACAGTACAAAGAAATTCAAATATGTTACACTGAACGTCACGTCGTCACTCCTATAAATACACTGATTTAGCTACCTACACAGGACTCATATGTTACAATTGAACCTTAAAACTCATATATACATGCTAATACAGATACAGATACAGATACTACACTCGCTTCTAAAAGAGCATTGATATTGCAGATCTTTTAAACAGAATTGACCTTCCGGGAGCTTTCATTTTATGAACATAAGGTCTCAACAGCAACCTTCCATGCAAAACCGCATTTCCTACCATTTGATAGCTCCAAGCGGTGTCGTAAGTTGAATGATAAATCACAATGGCTTCATTATAAATATCCTCAGTTTTTCTAGTACTTTTTTCAAAATCATCGGCGTCATACAACATCTGCATTAAACAGATTAAAGATATAGATGCAAGTTAACTTACGACTCAAAGGTGTGGGAAATGGGAAGGTCAGAGGGTTTGGACTTTGGTAGTGTAAAGCTATGATGTTTACTATAAAGCAAATCATAAGCATAAATCGGCTAACTTTTAGCATTGAGAATTCGAATTAGATATAATAAAATAACTAAGACAGCAAAAGGTTTATAAGCCCCAGGGCTCATATACCATCTTTCATATAAAGCAAATCATAAGATTTAACTTCTAGCATTAAGATTCGATAAACACAAGATAAAATGGCTAAAATAGCTAAACAGCAGAAGGTTTGATACCCCAAACGTGATCAAACATATTAAGAAAATACTACTCCTAACAATTTAGTCAGCTAAGACCAAGTGGGTTCAATCCACGCATGAGGGTTGAAAGGATAATGCTTGGTTCCGACAAAATCCTCAAAACTTTCTTCAATGTTTTTGGCATTTAAAGTGTGATACATGCCAGTCTCGAGTGAATAGAACACCACCTTCCCATTCTTATTATACAATCGTGCAAAGAAGATTTTGTTTTCCATTTCCGGCATTTTGGCTACACTGCAGAAGCATGCACTATCGGAGATATAAATCACGAGCTTATCTAAACTATTTATTTTCTCCCATTTGCTCTTTAAATGATTCAGCATGAAAACTTCAATGGATTCTCCAAAATGGGCCACAATGACAAGTAAAAGATGTTGACCACATTTAGTTAGGAAACATTCATTTGAAGATCTGCAACAACTTCTTGGGGCTTCGGCTACATCTTTCTTCCAAGAGAAATCTTCTTGAGCCAAATTTTTGAAAACATGAAGTTCTCCGTCATCACCCAAAGCATAAAGATCTTGGCCACACAATGTTGGAAAATAAAAGTGAAGATCATCATCATCATCATCATCGTCATCATCATAATCCAGACTAATCAAATGCCAGGATTGCTCTCCATGTACAAAGTGGATGTAAATACCTTCTGTGTTAAATCCAACAACCATACAATCGGGGGAAAAAGGTGGTGCTGAGAAGCATAATCTATAGAAAAAAATATCCGGCACTGGAAGATCATGGACCTCATTAGTGAAGGGGTTACAAAACTCCAATCCGTACTCAGTGTAAAACAACAACCAACCGTACGCAGAATAACATATTTCACCATCACCGATTGAAGCAGGTAGTTTTTTCATAAAGTACTTGTAACCGAACAATGGATCTTCAAAAGTGACAATGCCTCGTTTTTTGTCTACCACCATTAGCCACGGCGAAAGTAAAGAATAATTCTCCAATCTCTTTAATGCTGCTTCATCCCTCCATTGTAAAACAGGCGCTGCTTGATGACAACGTTTGCATGTAGCACGGAAGTTCAAGTAATCTTTTATATAATAAAGCAAAACCCCTAGTGGGGACTTTTTCATTTCAAAAAAAATCAAATCATACCTTATTTGGTAATATTTTTATTATTATTATTATTTTCTTTTAAAGATATTTAATGATAGACCCTAAATATTTCTTGATTTAGGAAAAAAAATTATTAAAATTCGTTTTTGAGTAAATTGAGTAAAAAAGTATATGTGTCAAAAATATAAAAAACTAAAACTTAAAAAAAGCGGAGTATTATACAAGATAATTAAGGGTTAAAACTGAAATATAGAAAAACAAAACCACCCAACCATTCCGGTCGAGCCACAATTCACACAAATTTTCTTTTACCTTAAAAAGTCGAACCCTAAATAAAAATATTGGGCGATTTGAAAACAAATTGAAGAAAACATGTTTCATGCAGTGCCTCCGATGATGACTTATTTAAGGAAGAACAAAAACACTTTCAATGGCCTAAAGGTATGATTTTTAATGTGTAATTTCTTGATTTTGTTTGAAATTGATATAGGCTTTTAGGGTTTGCGTTTTCTTAGGACTACTCTCGAGGACACTTTCGGTCTAAAGTGGAATAAGGAAACACATATATCTCATTAAGGAATCCAAGTCCGAGAATTCATAAACACAAGCAAACCCTAAATCAACAATCGAAAAACCAAAATTCCGAGTTCATCCACATTATTCTCTATGGCATCAACAAAACCTAATCTTTTAATATCAGGTTAGCTCAATTATAAACCTTATTATTGATCTATCAATTTTTGTACTTGATTAAGGGGTTATTGTTTTAAGGCTCTGCTTGATTTCAAAGGTATGGTTAACTTTGATTTTAAAGGAATAGAGATAAACTGAACCAAGAAGATATTCTCTAACTCATATCTCATAGATAGTTTTTCCATTTATATTTATAGCTTACATAGAACTATTTCTGAATGCTAAAAATTGATCACTGCAAGCTGTTTTAAAGCTTCTAGAATGTTCATGATGTTAGCACCGCTTGAAGTTAGTTACGGCAGCCGCTTAGTTCACATCTCTGTCAATGAGACGGTACAGTACTGTTGGACAAGTAGAATCAATATGGTTCATTGTATGAGTGTCGACGAATTAGGTAAGATGTTGATGGGTAAAAGTGTGTTGTTCATGTGTATCCAAAATCAGCATACATGTTTTGAGCTTTATACACGCCTGTGTGATTTAATTTTGTTATCAATGCATTATCTTACTTTGTTAATGATTTAAACTGGACCATCTAAAAATGATAATGTTTATGCAGGGTGCAAGGACAAAATGATGCACGCCTTTTCCGAGATCTTCGTTTGCTAGCATAATGCAGAAAATGTTTTCGAACTGACAAGAGTTTAACCACACTCATGGAGCTTGATCATGGATTGGTTGTACACCCTCCTTACGAAATTCTTATGTCCAGAGTTACAATTGAGCAGCTTCATCCCGATTTTTCCTATTATTTAGATTTTTTTAAAACATATATCATCTAATCATCTTTCAACTCGCCCACTTACTTATAGTGCTTAAAAACAAGGATTATCAGGGTGTTATAATAGTCTAGAGCATCCAAGTGTTACTTCATCGCGAAGTTCTATAATGGGTCAAAATGGTCAATTTTTATGCGGTTCCAAACCGGTCGAACCGAAACCGAAGCACTTATTATCCAACTTTTGTTAGTTTTAAAAATAATCTATTTATGATTACAGCAATATATATTAGCATAAACATAATCCTAACTTTTTAATACCATCAATTTGTTCACCCCATTAATAGGTAATTAATAGAATTTGCTAAATCTACTTATAATTGTCATGTGTATTCAATCCAGGTACTGAAACAAAGATCAACTAGCAAAATTGTGGGATTGGCGATTAGCTTTTAAAGTTTTGAAGAGCTACCCTGCTACATTGGCCTTGGTACAATCAATCATTTTATTTACATGATTTGAATACAATAATATGCTTAAGTTTATCTCACATTTAAGTTATTGATGGAACACGAATTTTGAAGGGTGAAGACACTTCGAAAGATATCCTCTATTTGATCACACCAATTCCGGAACACAGAGTGAAGAAAGTTGGATCTTTTACTGCAGGATTTGATCAAAATTCTTGATTGTTTATGACAGGTAAAAAACTATTAAAGAATGCACCTTTTTTTATGTATCAAATAACATTAATTTTAATAATATACATGAGAAGATCTCTACTAGACAATTCCTAAAATAATTAAGTTTTTCTATAATCATGTTCGACTCGCTAACTATATTTTATAAAAACTTTATCTGGAGAATAAGTTTTTCAACCCAACCCAAACTAAAGATAATTTCTTTTGACCCGTTTTTCATAATATTCAAAATTTGCCATGTAAGTTTTTTAATTGTATAAGTTACATAATTACCGGAGATATGGTTTTTTGTTTTCACCGATTATAGTTTTTTCTATTTATGTGGATAGGGAAAATAAGGATATAGAATGGGAAACTTGCAAAGCCGGTGATGAAGTTGTATACTGCAATGTGGAACTATCAATATGTTGGTCGAGACTTTAGTTCGTGTCAATCTAAGGAGCTTTTGGATAATCTCGAAAGTGTTTTGGCCAATGAACCTTCAGTGTCAAGAGTGGGCAGGACATCGTGGAAGTTATACCACAAGTTAGTATTTTCCTTTCTTGCCTACATTTACTTTAAACAATCTATACTTGCCAACCTTGGCCTTTGGTTACAATGATGTAAATGGAACTGAAATAAGATATAATTTGGGTAAAACTAATAGAAGTGACAAGTTTGACCCATTTCATATGAATGGGTTGCTTAGGCATATGCACATCTCTCACATTTAAATTAAAATAGAGCTAAAAATGGAAATGTGCCGTTAGTAGATAAAATGTCCCTTTACGGCTATTAGCCACTACTATTTTTTAAGCATATAATTATAAATTTAAAAAAAAAAGTCATTAGAAAACATACTCCGTATAACAACAATGCAAGAAAAAGTTTACTTTACCTTCCAATTTCTATTAGTCAATTGTTTGCAAACTACACATCACCATTCTAACCTACGCCTGAATTGACTTTTAGTATCGCAATTGGTGTTGGAAGTATAATCTGTTATTTGATTCAATCTCTATCTGGTGTAATGTGCTGCAATTCAATATTACAATATGCGTTTTACGTCACCCATTTGAATACACTTTTGATCGAGTGACCCTCATTTGAGATATGTGAATTTGCCGCTTAGGAACTGATTACTGTTTGATTTAGTAGTTTTATGATCAGATTGCTACTAAGGACAAATATGTTTGCCAATTTTGAATTCTGGTTGATTTGATATCTTAGGGGCTCATGTTGACTATGTTAGTTACTTAGAAACCGATAAACTTTATTATGCAATTTTGGTTTATCTAAGATGTCAGGAGTCAGGACTCTATTAATCAGCTGGTTTGTGTTTTTTGTGTCGTTCATGAAATAATTACTTGATAGTTTTTCTGTATCGCAAAGAAATTGATCTAGAGAACGTGATAACTAAAACAAGGCAGGTTATTGCTAAATTTGAAACAGACTGCGGTTCACAGACCGGCTTATATTAGTTTTAATGTAGAAAAATGTAGAATATTGGGCCTCATAGGTTGCATAAGCAGAAAAAACAAGCATATGACTCTTGCATTAGCCTTTTGCTATTAAATGGTTTATATACAGTAGAAAAAGCAAATAATGGGATTGTTTATTGTGGTCGAGTAATTGTACTTCGTACCTAATTGCTAATAAAGATGGAAGGACTGTTAACTATGTACTACTGAAAAGTTCATGCATGGAAACCATTAGCAGCCTCAAAATGGGTGACTCAAAGTCAGCCCTTTATATTTGGTGATGAGAATCAGATAACACATCTTTATCAAACAACTGATTGCATAAAGGATAGGTATGGAGGCCGGGTTCTACAGTCCAGTGGTTTGGTTTGGACATCAGTTTTGGAAATGTATGTCCGATTGCTTTATGAATAGGCTTTTATATATAGCAGTATTGTATGCAAGGAGGTTTATGTTGGTTGGCCAAGGAATGACAGTGAGATAGATGACTGGAGTAAGTCTTCTAGGTATATAGTTTTAGTGAATGAGCTGTTGGTTTTAGTAGATAAGGTTTACTGATGCCCACGCTTTCACTGACGATGGATTCCCATTGCACCATTTTAACTTCGCTGCATACAATGAGACAGCTGCACGCGCTGATAACAATAACACGATATTGACAGGTGTGTCTAATCACTTTCCATAGCTGCCACTCATACCTGTTCTAATTAAATAACCGGTCTTTACAGATTACATTGGTTGTGTCACATCCGTGGGGAATGTCAGAGAAGCAGGGAACGCTGCCCGGAAAATGGTAGTCTGGAGAGACAATGCTTCAGAACTTGGAGTGTCATTACTTATTCGTGGAAACCAAACTCTGTAAGCAGCAAGTAAATGCAATTTTTTTTTCGTGTAGAGGAAACACAATCAGGTTCACACTTTGGAATGAAAAAGCAAGGAGCTTTGATACAGGTGAGTATGAGAATGCAGCGAAACCAGTTGTCATGGCCGTTAGCTCATGCTGGGTTAAAACATATGCAGGTAAACTAACTGTTACACGTGTAGGTTCAAACTACA
The DNA here is from genome assembly GCA_021014915.2 of Artemisia tridentata subsp. tridentata. Lineage (NCBI taxonomy): Eukaryota > Viridiplantae > Streptophyta > Magnoliopsida > Asterales > Asteraceae > Artemisia > Artemisia tridentata. The sequence continues at coordinate 47,761,529 of CP139508.1, forward strand.
TAAAAAAAGACCTGTTTAACAAATGTCGTCTGAATCACAGGTCTACAACTTTCGAGCACACCTGCTACCTATTATTATCTTAATCCAAACATTCCAGAAACTGACTACATACTAAGCATGTAAGTTGATACCTAACTGTGGAAATATAAAGTTCAACGATTTTGATAATGCTAAAGAACACTTGAACCGTTATCTAGGTACAACGAAGTGGTCGCACCTCCAGTCATACAAAATGTGCGGACATACCGATACGAAGACCCTGAACAGGAGAAGTTAAGAAACCACGTCACAATAGATGAACTGCTGCGCGAAGACCCGCGCAATCAGACGGTATACAGTAACAACAGCTTATTTTAAACTTTTATTGTTAGCAAAGAACCTAACCACGTGTTATCTTTCACAGAATGTCAGATTCACAGTCGTTGCTACAATTGCCAAAATCAGTAACGAGAGACCCTGGTACTTTCAACGCTGCCGTGACTGCAGGCGCAAGATCTATAATAACTTCGCGCACGCCCATTGCGAGCCGCCTAATCCTTACCAGCCTAACGACTACAGGTTCAAACAATAATACTGATTATACGAAGCGGTATCAATATTTGTTTCTTGCACATGAGTCAACTATTGCACATGAATAAACACTTTTGATGTTATTAGAACACAATGGGCATAAATATATAATTCATGGAACACTGAAGTCATTTTGATCATTGTTTTTTGTCAATGTCATCATGCAAGTAACATATAGTAAATCTGCTGATGAGCGAATCTGTTTGTTATATATGTTGAAAATCTTTAGTTAATCTAATATGTAGTGTTAAAATTGTTGCGAAGGATTCACACACATATATTTGTAGGAGGTTGTTTAGGTTTTTGGTAGTTCTTCGTCGATGTTTTAGTTGTGACAATCAGACTTTGAGATACTCATAATTTCTTTTTAGTTTATGACTTCTGTTGATGCAATTTTTTTTTTTTTTTTTTTTTTTTTTTTTTTTTTTTTTTTTTAAGTAGTGAAATTTTTAAATGCTAGATTATGTGGCTATCTGTTTTTTGTGGATGTCATTATGGAAGTAATATACAGTAAATCTGCTGATGACTGAATATGTTAAAAATTTGTAGTTAATCTAATATCTATTGTTAAAATTATTGTCAAGGATTCACACACATATATTTGTAGGAGATTGTTTAGGTTTTTGGTACTTTTTCGTCGCGGTTTTAGTTGTGACAATGAGACTTTCAGATACTCATAATTCCTTTTCAGTTTCTGACTTCTATTGCGGCTATTTGTTTTTAGGTGGCTCATGAACAAAAATTGCATCCTAATGCTTTCATCTAAACGTCTTTTTTCCTTCGATTTGTACAGTTACAGTTTCAGGGCAATAATCTTTGACAAAACCGGCAAATTAACATTGACGTGCTTCAGTGACGAGGTGCACATAATAGTAACGGAATGCGCCAAGGTCATTTCAGAACTGGGCTACACGAATTCGTACACGACCCCACCTGTTCTAAGTGAACTGGAAGGTACAACCCACATCTTTCAGCTGCATTTTTCAACAGAGTCTACAAGGGAAAAAGCCGACTACATTCTAGACACGGTAATGGAAACTGGAACACATTTGTTACTACCACCAGAAACGGGTCCGGCAACCGATCAAGGCCAGCCGTCGGGACAGACTTAGACACTGCTATTGACAGGGCCTGAAACCGAAACAGAGGACGCCATCCAGGTGCCTACACCAGTAGAAAAAACACCTGCTACATCCCCCGGCACGTCACCAGCAGACGAAATGCCACAAACTTCAACTCCAGTGACTGCAGAAGATACCCATACCTTGCACCAACCTGTTACGAAAGATGAACAACCAAAAACCTCAGCCAGAAGAAAACTGTTAAAGGTTGATGTAAAAAAAGAAGCAAGTTCGAGCGGTAAAAGAACAAAGCAGCAACAATAAATTTTACCAACATCGTAGGAGTAAGTAGTGCTGTAGGTTATCGGTACTGTTGTTAAACTATCGTTATCGAGACCACTTATGTAATAGGACTGTACAACCGCTTGCTTTTGTAAATTAAATAGATATGCTTTCAAACGTTAACGGTAACGCGTAATAGATTACAAATACTAAACCTGACACACACAACAAAAAACGAACTATCATTAGCTGTATACGTTAGACGCAACGACACTAGAATGAAAACGCAACACACTTGCACGGTTATGTTCTTCAATCAATCTATTACAACCATTAAAACAAGACACTTACAAATCATTTAAAAAACCACGCACATATTAGAACAAATACTCGACGCACCGCCGCAACGCGGCGGCTCGACGGATACCTAAAAAAATAAACCTCACTACATAACATCTTTATTAAACCTCAGTACATAACAAACATTAAAAAATAAAATCTTAAACAAAGTATATACATACCATTAACAATAGTGCAAAAACACATATATAACACCCTAAAAAACTAACAAGCACTTTAGCAAGTGACAAACATAGATTACCATTTACCAAATACTACTGTAATAAACAGTTAAACCAACATGGAGACATTGAAAGACAAGCAACCATTTGTAGCTACGTTTCCGGACACAAGATCAAACGACGTCTTATCACCCAAGCTCAAATCCAAAACATCCTTCACCCGAAGCAATTCACCAACCAAGAAAACACGTGTATTGCGGTCTACAACGTACGTCAAACATAATTATAAAACAAAGTTAAGAAACATAATAAAAAAAAAAAAAAACAAAAAATAAGCTATTTGTTTTTTAATAGATAAAAATAGATTATTAAAAAATTTAGAAAACACCCCGCGCGTGCGCGGGTATTATAACTAGTCCAAGCCAATACAAAACTGCATAATCATCTCCAAAACACCGATTGGAAGACTGAGTACTTGCGATTCATTAAGTTCACCATCATCATCACTAACTAATCTTACCACAATCTCACGGTCCTTGTCCTCTACTTGTTTAGCTTTAGCATAATCAGCTGCTAACCTGCAAAAGATAAGTTTTTTTTAAGGTAAACATTTATGGATATAATAGAAGAAACGGGAATAACATCTGTACAGCAAGGGTCCTACATGTAATTTCCTCCCATTTTCAACAATTTATCCCGTCGCCAACTGTTTCAAAACTCTCCCACAGCCCAATCACAACCTTTAAATGCTAACCGCACAAACACCAACTACTGATAAATTGAGATCCGGTTTGTCATTAATTATGAATTTCACATTACATTAGGTTATTTAAATAATAAGTTTGAAAAAGACAAGAATCGTTACTGAGTAACAAATGTAAACATGAAAAGGGTAAAAAAGATGAATGGGAAAATTGTTTGAAAAACAAAATGTGGATGAAAGTGTAAATAATTAAAAAAAAAAAATGGCCGAAAGAGTGGCATATGAAAAGTTAAAGAAGACGATATTACATTTACAACCCTTGCTGCACACATCATATGTACTGTTATTGCGGTGCAGATACGGTGCAGATAATATTCCCAGAATAGAAATACACAAGTCAAGAGAAAGAAATATTCCGTACCTGCATTCCCATACTGAGACACGGCTAGTTGGTAGCACTGGTAAAGGAACCATAGAAGACAGCAAGATTGTTCTATCATTCAAATTGTACGAGTATATTATTTTCCCCGCTTTGCTACGGATGTGTATATTACCCCCAAACTCAGAGGCAATTGCAGGACTATAAGCCACGGAGTTATCACGAGCAAGATCCACAAAAATACTACCATCCTTTAGGTCTTCCATTTGTTCCCATATTTCACTACTCTTGTACATACTGTTAACCTCTTCCTCCTCCAATTCTCCAGGCCTCTTACCAGATATGTCCCACTTTTTGAGGCCTTCCAATTTTGCCCAGTCTATACTTGTCATATCAACTTTATTTAAAGCCACAACAGAGAATGTTGTATCTGTTTCCACATCAAAATTAAGACCTATTATAATACAGAACAATTCTGTATCAGATCCTGTCATAAAATACATTAATTTATTACCCCGTTCGAACGGAGGATCAGGACATCCCGCAAATAGCATAAGTTTGATCACAACTTCCCCATCCTTAACCACAATGTCAATCTCAATGACAAAACTATAAAAAGTATTGTCCGTATTCAAAGCATATACTTTACCATTGCAAAAACTTAGGCTATGTACTAAGCAGCCATACCCGCTTATTCTTTTGAGTTGCTTAGCATATGACACCTCGGTCCATTTTAACCTCTTTCTTCTACAGTCTAGCAGGCAAAAAACAAAGGTAGGTTTATCTGTTCTCGTTAGCAGTAGAAATGATTTGGGATCATCAGGCGGTAACGACAAACAACATTCTTTGATGGATGTAGAATCCCCGTCTTTCAGATTCAAGGGAGGGAGACACATGATCTTAGAAGTAACGGGGTTCCAAAGAGACCACATGTCGTCGTTGGAGAGAATCAACCAACCATGAAAACTCCCTCGAATACGTTTTCCGAGCAACTCCGGAATTCGACACCGATAACAAGACAACGGGTCTTGTATGTTGAAAAAAAACTAGTCTCCGGTGATGTCTTTGTCATCTTCGGGGCTCTGAGCAACGAACCATTGATATTTTGCCGATAGGGGGGGAAATCGATCATACACTGGACCACAAGAAATTTGGTTCTGCTCCATCTAGATGTCCATAACATAATTACAAACTTAAGTAACAACATAATGTTTGATAAACCAAAAGTATTAAATACAAGTATTTTAATGAATCATAACATATACAATAATCAGAACTACTATAACGAATTATACATGTAAAAATATTCACCAACAAAATCATGAGCAAATTCCAAACAAATGACATGGTACACGAGCAAAGTCAGTTAGTTTTTTAACCAAAATTGATTAAAAAACACTACTAAGAAGCTAAAAATGACTCGATCATAAACTTAAGCAAAATTAAGCATGTGAGTCACAGACCGAAACCGGACCGAACTACTATAATAGCAATATCAGTATCTGTTGACCTAACTGAGTAGAACAATTGACACATAGAAAGGTAACAAAGACCCGAATATTACTAATCAGATTAACAACTGAACACCTAAAAAAGACTAGACATGCATCTATAGAAACTCAAGATGAATGCATATGATATTGAAAAACAGAAAAATCAGTATATGTTAGACCCTATAGAGTGAGCTGAAAAAAGACTCGATTTTTATTCATAAAAAACTAAAGGAAGGAACTGAGTCAAAGTAACTAGTAAAAAACAGCCCGATTTAAAATCATCAAAAGCAGTATATGTTAAACCTTAACTGAGTAGAGTAATCTACATTGGAAGCTAAAGACACGAAAGCCGTATAATCTACATGGAAGCCACTAAAGAACTAAACGTAAACGATGGTACATCACAATAGCTAAAAAAAATCATTACTCGTTCTATTACCACCAACCAAAATTCACTAGTACAATTTCGCTAAAAAAAGACATGATTTTTATTATAAAAAATATACGGAGTATATATATAAAAATAAAGTTGCATGCCTCAAACAGTGTCGTTCTTTCCCAAACTCTCGAAGGAGATTTTGTTATTATAATTGAACAAATAAAAAACAAGGGTCGCTATTATATATATATAGGAGGCTAATCATCGAAATCCTAGACCGACTCAAATTATAATTATAGTTTCCTAATGCGTAGTTGATATAACAAACACCCCCAACAAAAGACGCATCTTTGGTCACAAAATGAGAGAAGCCACTCTTCCCGCAGATCGAGTTGTGGAAGAGGTAGTGTGTTTGTGATGTTGGTTTTTTTTGGGCATGTTTTTGTTTGAGTGGTGTGTGTTTGGGTTGTGAAAAAAAAGAATAAGGAGAAAAAGAAATCGAAAAAAAAAACATACGGACTGGCCATCTTGTAACACCCCGTAATTTGGTTTGTGGCAGCGGAAAAGTAATTAGAGTGTTACGGTGAGGATCGAGGTTTAAATTTCAGAAAACGGACCGGAAGGGGGCGTTTTGAAAGTTATATGCCATTCAAAAGAATATTTTTGATACAAAAGTGAATTATTCGATTTGAAAATCCCATGAGAAAATGTGATAATTTGGAAAGAATGACATATTTGATTTTACACCAGTTTATTTATCAGAGTAGGAGATGCCCGTTCCGTGTCTTGTCCTGCTCCTTTAATTACCTGAGATAAACATGCTTAAAACGTCAACACAATGGTTAGTGAGTTCGTGGAGTTTGTTAGAACATAATTTTCTTTCAATGAATTTAAAAGGTGTATAGTGATTGTCAAAGTAAATAATAATTCTTCATGAAATAAATAGCCAGTTGTGTTGTATAAAAATCCACAAGCAAATCATGTATGATCTCCAAAATCATAAGTTTCAAGTTATAGATGCAGATGAGCTACGTTGTTATACGCTCGATATAAACTGTTGAGTCAGCTTGTAAATGTAACGATATACCAAGCATTTTGGGTTGTCTTTTGTAGAATTCTCATTTAAGTCACATATGATAACAGTTAAAATTCAAGTACGGATTCAAAATCATATCACATAGTGGGAATAGTAATTTAGAATCTGAAATCTATCAGTGTAAAGTGGTGGTCTTCTAAATACAGCTGTATCCTAATATATATGAAACATTCATATATTCATAAAGTTATATTGCCCTAAGCCTCATGACACGCAAAACGTTAACAGTTCCGTAAAACGGCAGTGCCCCACCAGGGTTACTGATGGGTGATTAAGCCCTCATGTTAATAGGTGACTTGCCAATTCCTATTTTTCTCAAATATAGTGTATCGCGACTAAATACGACTAACCATAAGGCATTCCGTCAAAGTATTTAGTGGGATAGGTTGTCAGCCTCTAACAGGTTTCGAAGCTGTTCACTATATTCGCGCTCACCGCAGTGATTAATGGCTCATGATCGAGGGACTTTATGGCAATAAAGTAAACTTAGGCAATATAGGTTTCAGGGTGCATGAATTATGCGTAATTTTAGTCTTGGCAATTATTTCTAGTGGAATGTAGAAATATCATAATAAAGTAACAGTACATTCATTTGTCACATGAATGCATACAGTAAGCCTCAGTATCATGTTACATCAAGTAGCTTAAAAATGTTATCTTCCAAGTTCCGTGTTTAAGCTAAACAGACAATTTGCACATATAATGAGCATGTATTCCTTTCAAGTATGATTCAAACATGTAAAGCATAGTGGATGATTTTGAGTAAATCATAAGAGTTTTATATAAGTAACTTAAAACAATTAAAGCATGTATCTCCCCCAAAAGAGTTATTAAAACAGGAGTTAAAAGTAGGGGCCACGACTCACGGTAAGTCATAAGAGTTTTCATAGTACTTATATACGTATTGTATCGCAAAACAAATCATATAATTGATAAATGAGTAAAATATTTCGAAGCATGTATCTCCCCCAAAAATAGTTAGAAAACCGGTAAAAGTAGGGGCCATGAACTCACGGTAAGTCATAAGAGTTTTCATAGTACTTATAAACGTATTGTATCATAAAACAAATCATATAATTGATAAATGAGTAAAATATTTCGAAGCATGTATCTCCCCCAAAAATAGTTAGAAAACCGGTAAAAGTAGGGGCCATGAACTCACGGTAAGTCATAAAAGTTTTAATAGTGCTTATAGAAGTATTGTATCGCAAAACAAATCATATAGTTGATAGATGAGTAAAATATTTCGAAGCATGTATCTCCCCCAAAAGTATAAATCAAGTATTAAAATAGGAGGAGCCACGACTCACCTTAGCCACAGCAAAGCAAAGATCACACTGACACGACTGGCATCTAGAGCATATCACAACGGTCTCAAAACATATAGCATGACGATACACAACGGTCTAGGATCGGCACAACCTAGTACGTATACAGTTATCTCAAAACATGTCTCGCACAATAATAAAGTCTATAAAAGACAATGTGTCGTAGTTTTCGTGGATTACTCAGTTTTCAAAACTTATCAAAATCTTAGTTTAAATGTTTCGTGTGGTGTGGTAAGATAACCTAAACTCGACGTACAACTCACGCCAAAAAAAGAAGAGACATCAACAAACTCGAGAGACTACTGACGAGAACTCAAACCAAGGAAGACAAGCCTAGCAGTTAACGACAAACAACCATCTCAAATAAAATAACTAGTTTGTACGTTTCGATATTTACCCCGTTATCCCAAATAGTTTGTATAAAACATAAATGTTTTATAATAAAAATAAGTTTAACTAATAAAATTAGTTTTCCTCAAGTCGTCGAGACTTGAATTAATCTAAACTGGAATTACGATATTTAATAAGTTTACGTCTTGCTATTTTTCTCGTAAATATTAGTTTTGGTTTTATTAAAGATTTTGTGTCCGGTTCGAGTCTAATATATTAAAGTCTATTCGAGTTTAATATATTATACCGTCTCTAGTCTCAAAGTGTTCAATGAATCCGATATCTAATATTGTAAGTCTGATAACGATCCATATTTGTCCAATGTCCAAGTATAATAATCAAATCCGCATTCAAGTCCAAATCCAATTAACATTTCCAAGTTCAATTATTAGTCCCAATTTATCCGAAACATACCAATAGATCACCAACGTTAAAATATATCACATATATTTGAATAAGATTAACCAAATGCATTTTTTATCAATCCCATGGGCTTGTGAACCTTTTAACCGAACACACCCAGTTTGGGCTTCGGCCCGACACCAAACAAACAAAATCAATCTATACTTAATTCACCTTAATGGGCTGTCGAGCCCACAACCAAAATCACCAACATGTACCCAAACATACCCAATCAAACACACCCTTGTGGTTATTTGCTAGACCAGGGCTAACACAACACCCTACGTGGGGTTGTTAAACCGCGACTCAACCAGACAAAATCAAAACGCATTCAACTGAGACCAAGGAACACAATAATTTCACCACAACAACAATAACAATCGACAACAACCAGCACATCTATTTAACAATAACATTACTTCTAATAACATTGTCGAGACCTTAGTGGTCTCAGCCTTAACCCTAAATGCACCCAAGTGGACTAGAGACTTAAAGCAATTTTTCCCAGTCCATAACTATATTCAACGAGACCCAGTCGATAATCATTAATCACTAAACCTCAACCACAAGCTCACCTTTGTTGCTACTAACAGAAGTGAGACCAAATCAATAGAAATAAATTGAAACAAGCATACTCAATTCGACAATAACATATCACTAACACCATTTTCAGTTAAGTCTTACCACACGAATATTTTTCCAAAAGAGGTTCGTATCCGGTTTTTAATAACAAAAACTAATAATCTCATTTCTTAGTTAGTTTTAAATCTCGTTTTTATAATAGATCCACGAAAAACAACAATAACAAAATAACATAATCGGTAGAAAAATATAGAGACGGGCTTCTTGGTTTACCAAGTCGAGAAGAGAGCATGGCAGTGGTGGTGCTGCTGTGAGGACAGCCATGGCGGCTGTGGTGATAACTCGAACCCAACGAATCAACAAGCACCAAGAGAATGTATACCATCGATCTATACTTCGAACGGTTAGAAGTTGTTGTTGCCGGAAAACTTCACCGGAAAATTCGTGAGTTACCGAAAAAGGAAATAGATGCGGGTGGGTTATAGGCGCGTGATGCATAGGGAAATGATGAGAAAAGTGAGTGGATTAAAGTGGTGGTGGAGGTGTAGTTGTGTGGCCGGCGGTGGTGGCCGGATGGCTGGAAATGGCGCCGGATATTTGAGGAAGGAGAGAGGGGTGAGTAGAAAGAGTTGTGAGAGTGAAAGTGAGTGAAGTGTGAGATGGTGAGATGAGGGTAGTTTTATAGAAAAAGATTACACACGTTTCTTTGATATCAAAGTCTTCCAATTATTGATCTCTACTATACATTGTCAGAGATCTAACGGTTTTATACATTGTCAGAGATCTAACGGTTCTTATAGGTGAAATCTTGATATGGTAAGATTCTAGGAAAGATAAGGAGGAGTGGATAAGCTTATTTTTGTTTTTGTAATATGTATACATATGGTTTGTAACTTTAGTATAATTAGTGAAGTAAATTAGTGAAAGTTAAATATGTTTAGTGTGTAATATTTATTAGTGTTTGTCACATTTTGTGATATTTGAATTTAGCGAAAATGGGGCGTCGTGCTTTATTTGTGTGTCTAGTACGTGTCGCTCTTTAATATATGTCGTGAAAACGTAACGTGGTAATAATAACAATAAGAGAAAAATTTTAATTTCCCCGTAAAAATGGGTTTCGTTAAAAGGTAATACCAGATTATTATTAATCAGCGAGATTTATCACAGTGGATTTTTACGGTATCTTACAGTATCCACCCCTAAATTTTGAACTTCGTCCCGAAGTTCAGTCCGTGATAGGTGTCAAAAATGTTGTGTTCAGGTGTGAGGGATTATGGAGAATGTTGTCGAGAGGTTTCTATCCAAAAATCGAGGAAACGAGATCTAATTAGATTTATTCATGCTAGATGAAATAAATTCGAATGTTTGGTCAATTGATGAACCTAAAGATTTGCGAATAATGAGAATAACGGTCAGGAACTGTAGGAATTTAACGGTTAGCGAACAGTGTATACTAACGGTTGCGCATAGTGCCCTCAACGGCTAGTTTTGGTTCCAGCGGTTAGATTTAGCCTATAAATATTCCATTTTAATTTTCATTCTTTCACAATTTTTTTCTCTCGTTCCACATCTCAAAAATGCCGCACTTCATAATTATGCTAGCGATTGTGTACGTTATTCTTGTGGTTATCTACTTGAGGTATGCCCGGACGAAGACTTCCAATATTTGGTCGTGATTTTAGCGTTTGTCATCCCGTTGGTGATTGTAGCCCTTATCGTGGATATGGCGTGTGGAAAATAGATAGTAGGAATAGTTATAACTTTAGCATTATCGTTGCTAGTCTTATTGTGATATACTAATTTCCGTGTATTCTAATAAAATTTCTTGCTAATTGCGCTTTTCATAAGTCTTTGTGGATTCTTAAGATTCTAATATTCGCACTTTTGTCGGTTGCTTATCATAAGAATAGAGGATAATATGTGTAGGTATTTATTTGTGGTTGGTCAAAAGTGACGTTTATGGGCAATTTATTTTGTCTCAAGATTTTTCTTTTGAATGGAGATTGTTATTAGGAAATCTGAAGGATAACTGTTTCATTCATGACATGATTCTTCCTAAATTAGACATAGTTGATCAGGCTATGTATAATTTGAGGACCAAATGATGTAATGCTTGGCTCAGTCACCGTGATATTTATGCTTTTTCAAGAAGTTTTAGATGGTGTAAAACATGTTGTTTATGTAAAATGACGATATGATTGCTTTTTCAAAAGACAGTAGAAAATTTCTGTTCATACTATGGTGATAAGTCAGGAATTTCTAGGGTGAATATAGGATATCCCCAGTATAAACTTAGGTTTCGGGTGAGAATTTATTACAAAGTGGTGATAATCTATTGTTTGGTCAGAAATGGTGTTTATTCAAATTCCTAAGGTGATATCAGGATATTGTTACATAAAGGCTATGTATAGGGAGAATAGGATAGAAATTGAAATAGACGTGGAAAATATTACAAGGTAGAGTCTTCATACGGTAGAAAGGTAGTTGATACACTTAGGTTATATCCGTCGTACCTAATGGTAAAGTATATAAGGAAATACAACTTAGAAAGTTTTAAACTAGGGTTTACTTATTCACAATAGGAATCTATCTTCTGCTTCAACTTGGGTGTTATCCTTTGGAGTTGTTAAGGTTCTAAAGAGTTTCCATTCTCTTCCACTGGTCTTTTTGTCCTAAGTGATATTCTGGGTTGGGCATTGATTCTTGTAGTGTTTCGTTTAACTTCTTGGTCTAGAAATCCTTGGGTAATGGTGATAGCAGGTTTAGTCACTCTTATTGTACCTTTAAGGTGCGTTGGTTTACAACCTGTGAAACTTTCATGGATATGCTTATAGAACTTAGTCGTCTTCTCTTCTTCTCTTGCTATTTTGTTGCTACTTGGACATGCTACTATAGTTACCTCGAGTGCCACAGCAACGATATTGGTTACTAACCTTTGGATAACTTCGGGTATCAAGGTTGTGGTTGGTGCTAGTGGAGTATTTGTAATGCTTGTGCTGGCCATATTCTATCAATATCCCGTGAAACACGTATTTAAATCCACCTAATGGCCATATCAGAATAATTTCGAGTAACAAGGTATTTGTATACTAGTCTTAATAAGGTGGTCACAATGTGAGACTTTAACTAGTTGTGAACCCTAAATTACGACGTGTCTGGGTAGTATCGTAGATAAATGCGCAATTCTTGGTATGGGATTGCTAAGGAACAATCTGTTTCATCTACAAAGAGTCGAAGTTCAGCAACTTTCTCTTCATTCATCGGGTTTTCTTCCGAAATTTTGTCTTAGAGATTTCTATGGTCATAGCCTAGTCAGGGCTGGTATGAGGTATCATAACATTCATAGGTAATATAAGGGTAGGTCTGGATATAATCACTGTAAACATCATAATATTAATAACTTGATCGATTGTTTTACAAAATCAACGATACAAGGTCTTTTATTAATGTTCCATGCAGCAGGTTAATATACATCTGTCTTTCTTATTGTAAGGACTGTCATGTGGGAGTGTCTCTAAATCTCTCTGACTGAAACTCGGTCAGTCCGTCCTGAAAGTCCATCTTGTCGGATAAAAGGTCAGGTATGGTGTCGTTGGTCGTGAGTGGTGTTTTGTCAATGATGTTCTGGAGTGTATCAATCTGTTCTTTATGACGCTCCAGTCGCGTCATGCTGATGGGAGGAGTAGGTGTGTGGGTAACTACTGTCCTAAAGTTCTATCCGGTCTCGAGGACTCGGGCTGGAGGAGTGAAAACAGGTGGAAACACAAATGATGAGGGAGACCTGAGAGGGTAACTCTCTATAGGAGTCGGCTCCCGTTGATGAGGTGTAAATAGGTAAGTCTGGGTGAGTAGTCTTAACGAGTAGTCGGGTCCAACCGACGGTGAAGGGAATGATGATAGTAGTGGTGGTAAGGTATGGCGACATTATCCTGATCATGTCTAGGGGTGAAATAAGGTGAAAATGGTAGTATAATTGGTACTAAACATAGGTGTATCTTCTTAATAAATCCATTGAGGTAGCTCCAATTTAGTGTCATACAAAGTTCGGGCTCATAATGTGCTAAAATCCTAACTTTTCTGTGTCGAGTTACCGGGGCATATGGGTGTGGTAGTTTAGTTAAAGGAAAATTTGGCTCAATCTCTTTTCAAATCGTTTCTTAGTGTGAATTTTATCTAACCTCGAATGTTGTTGGACAACCAATCAATTCTTCAATGGATAAGATTCAGCAGTTCCTCTAAGTTTCTGACGTAAGGGTGAGTGAATTGGTGATAATGAGAGTGATAATTGAGTAAGTTTCGTATTAGGCTGGGGTTGTGACATTAATACAAATGGATCTTCAGCATCCGGAGTGATATGATAATTAAGTGATGCACGAGTAGTACGGAGGGTAAGTTTGGTAATGTCAACTGGTTGGGTAGACATGGTATTGTAGTAGCCGAAAGTAATAATTATAAGTAATTCGTACGTTAAGAGCGTAACGGTAAGTGTGGGATAATACAGTGTGTAACGCGTGAAGAGCAATTATCAAGCATGTAAAGATTAGTGCAAAATAATCTTAATAGGTAATGTATTGAGCACGGCAGTCTGCAGACACGGAGGGCGTAAAATTGGTATGGTGTAAAATCATTTATTTTGAAAGTGTGGTTATAGTTCGATGTTTGAAAACATTTGGTTCTCTATAACCATAGGCTCTGATACCAAACTGTAACACCCCCTAATTTGGTTTGTGGCAGCGGAAAAGTAATTAGGGTGTTACGGTGAGGATCGAGGTTTAAATTTCAGAAAACGGCCCGGAAGGGGGCGTTTTGAAAGTTATATGTCATTCAAAAGAATATTTTTGATACAAAAGTGAATTATTCGATTTGAAAATCCCATGAGAAAATGTGATAATTTGGAAAGAATGACATATTTGATTTTACACCAGTTTATTTATCAGAGTAGGAGATGCCCGCTCCGTGTCTTGTCCTGCTCCGTTAATTACCTGAGATAAACATGCTTAAAACGTCAACACAATGGTTGGTGAGTTCGTGGAGTTTGTTAGAACATAACTTTCTTTCAATGAATTTAAAAGGTGTATAGTGATTGTCGAAGTAAATAATAATTCTTCATGAAATAAATAGCCAGTTGTGTTGTATAAAAATCCACAAGCAAATCATGTATGATCTCCAAAATCATAAGTTTCAAGTTATAGATGCAGATGAGCTACGTTGTTATACGCTCGATATAAACTGTTGAGTTAGCTTGTAAATGTAACGATATACCAAGCATTTTGGGTTGTCTTTTGTAGAATTCTCATTTAGGTCACATATGATAACAGTTAAAATTCAAGTACGAATTCAAAATCATATCACATAGTGGGAATAGTAATTTAGAATCTGAAATCTATCAGTGTAAAGTGGTGGTCTTCTAAATACAGCTGTATCCTAATATATATGAAACATTAATATATTCATAAAGTTATATTGCCCTAAGCCTCATGACACGCAAAACGTTAACAGTTCCGTAAAACGGCGGTGCCCCACCAGGGTTACTGATGGGTGATTAAGCCCTCATGTTAATAGGTGACTTGCCAATTCCTATTTTTCTCAAATATAGTGTATCGCGACTAAATACGACTAACCATAAGGCATTCCATCAAAGTATTTAGTGGGATAGGTTGTCAGCCTCTAACAGGTTTCGAAGCTGTTCACTATATTCGCGCTCACCGCAGTGATTAATGGCTCATGATCGAGGGACTTTATGGCAATAAAGTAAACTTAGGCAATATAGGTTTCAGGGTGCATGAATTATGCGTAATTTTAGTCTTGGCAATTATTTCTAGTGGAATGTAGAAATATCATAATAAAGTAACAGTACATTCATTTGTCACATGAATGCATACAGTAAGCCTCAGTATCATGTTACATCAAGTAGCTTAAAAATGTTATCTTCCAAGTTCCGTGTTTAAGCTAAACAGACAATTTGCACATATAATGAGCATGTATTCCTTTCAAGTATGATTCAAACATGTAAAGCATAGTGGATGATTTTGAGTAAATCATGAGAGTTTTATATAAGTAACTTAAAACAGTTAAAGCATGTATCTCCCCCAAAAGAGTTATTAAAACAAGAGTTAAAAGTAGGGGCCACGACTCACAGTAAGTCATAAGAGTTTTCATAGTACTTATATACGTATTGTATCGCAAAACAAATCATATAATTGATAAATGAGTAAAATATTTCGAAGCATGTATCTCCCCCAAAAATAGTTAGAAAACCGGTAAAAGTAGGGGCCATGAACTCACGGTAAGTCATAAGAGTTTTCATAGTACTTATAAAAGTATTGTATCGCAAAACAAATCATATAATTGATAAATGAGTAAAATATTTCGAAGCATGTATCTCCCCCAATAATAGTTAGAAAACCGGTAAAAGTAGGGGCCATGAACTCACGGTAAGTCATAAAAGTTTTAATAGTGCTTATAGAAGTATTGTTTCGCAAAACAAATCATATAGTTGATAGATGAGTAAAATATTTCGAAGCATGTATCTCCCCCAAAAGTATAAATCAAGTATTAAAATAGGAGGGGCCACGACTCACCTTAGCCACAGCAAAGCAAAGATCACACTGACACGACTGGCATCTAGAGCATATCACAACGGTCTCAAAACATATAGCATGACGATACACAACGGTCTAGGATCGGCACAACCTAGTACGTATACAGTTATCTCAAAACACGTCTCGCACAATAATAAAGTCTATAAAAGACAATGTGTCGTAGTTTTCGTGGATTACTCAGTTTTCAAAACTTATCAAAAGCTTAGTTTAAATGTTTCGTGTGGTGTGGTAAGATAACCTAGACTCGACGTACAACTCACACCAAAAAAATAAGAGACATCAACAAACTCGAGAGACTACTGACGAGAACTCAAACCAAGGAAGACAAGCCTAGTAGTTAACGACAAACAACCATCTCAAATAAAATAACTAGTTTGTACGTTTCGATATTTACCCCGTTATCCCAAATAGTTTGTATAAAACATAAATGTTTTATAATAAAAATAAGTTTAACTAATAAAATTAGTTTTCCTCAAGTCGTCGAGACTTGAATTAATCTAAACTGGAATTACGATATTTAATAAGTTTACGTCTCGCTATTTTTCTCGTAAATATTAGTTTTGGTTTTATTAAAGATTTTGTGTCCGGTTCGAGTCTAATATATTAAAGTCTATTCGAGTTTAATATATTATACCGTCTCTAGTCTCAAAGTGTTCAATGAATCCGATATCTAATATTGTAAGTCTGATAACGATCCATATTTGTCCAATGTCCAAGTATAATAATCAAATCCGCATTCAAGTCCAAATCCAATTAACATTTCCAAGTTCAATTATTAGTCCCAATTTATCCGAAACGTACCAATAGATCACCAACGTTAAAATATATCACATATATTTGAATAAGATTAACCAAATGCATTTTTTATCAATCCCATGGGCTTGTGAACCTTTTAACCGAACACACCCAGTTTGGGCTTCGGCCCGACACCAAACAAACAAAATCAATCTATACTTAATTCACCTTAATGGGCTGTCGAGCCCACAACCAAAATCACCAACATGTACCCAAACATACCCAATCAAACACACCCTTGTGGTTATTTGCTAGACCAGGGCTAACACAACACCCTACGTGGGGCTGTTAAACCGCGACTCAACCAGACAAAATCAAAACGCATTCAACTGAGACCAAGGAACACAATAATTTCACCACAACAACAATAACAATCGACAACAACCAGCACATCTATTTAACAATAACATTACTTCTAATAACATTGCCGAGACCTTAGTGGTCTCAGCCTTAACCCAAAATGCACCCAAGTGGACTAGAGACTTAAAGCAATTTTTCCCAGTCCATAACTATATTCAACGAGACCCAGTCGATAATCATTAATCACTAAACCTCAACCACAAGCTCACCTTTGTTGCTACTAACAGAAGTGAGACCAAATCAATAGAAATAAATTGAAACAAGCATACTCAACTCGACAATAACATATCACTAACACCATTTTCAGTTAAGTCTTACCACACGAATATTTTTCCAAAAGAGGTTCGTATCCGGTTTTTAATAACAAAAACTAATAATCTCATTTCTTAGTTAGTTTTAAATCTCGTTTTTATAATAGATCCACGAAAAACAACAATAACAAAATAACATAATCGGTAGAAAAATATAGAGACGGGCTTCTTGGTTTACCAAGTCGAGAAGAGAGCATGGCGGTGGTGCTGCTGCTGTGAGGACAGCCATGGCGGCTGTGGTGATAACTCGAACCCAACGAATCAACAAGCACCAAGAGAATGTATACCATCGATCTATACTTCGAACGGTTAGAAGTTGTTGTTGCCGGAAAACTTCACCGGAAAATTCGTGAGTTACCGAAAAAGGAAATAGATGCGGGTGGGTTATAGGTGCGTGATGCATAGGGAAATGATGAGAAAAGTGAGAGGATTAAAGTGGTGGTGGAGGTGTAGTTGTGTGGCCGGCGGTGGTGGCCGGATGGCTGGAAATGGCGCCGGATATTTGAGGAAGGAGAGAGGGGTGAGTAGAAAGAGTTGTGAGAGTGAAAGTGAGTGAAGTGTGAGATGGTGAGATGAGGGTAGTTTTATAGAAAAAGATTACACACGTTTCTTTGATATCAAATTCTTCCAATTATTGATCTCTACTATACATTGTCAGAGATCTAACGGTTTTATACATTGTCAGAGATCTAACGGTTCTTATAGGTGAAATCTTGATATGGTAAGATTCTAGGAAAGATAAGGAGGAGTGGATAAGCTTATTTTTGTTTTTGTAATATGTATACATATGGTTTGTAACTTTAGTATAATTAGTGAAGTAAATTAGTGAAAGTTAAATATGTTTAGTGTGTAATATTTATTAGTGTTTGTCACATTTTGTGATATTTGAATTTAGCGAAAATGGGGTGTCGTGCTTTATTTGTGTGTCTAGTACGTGTCGCTCTTTAATATATGTCGTGAAAACGTAACGTGGTAATAATAACAATAAGAGAAAATTTTTAATTTCCCCGTAAAAATGGGTTTCGTTAAAAGGTAATACCAGATTATTATTAATCAGCGAGATTTATCACAGTGGATTTTTACGGTATCTTACACATCTTGCTAAGTAACAAAAAATTCAAGAAAAAAATCACTGTTTAAGTTTGTATTTATTTTGAGTTTTGACTTGGAAACGTTTTAATTTAACGAGCATGGAAGCCCGCGCGTTGCAGCGGGTTGTTCAGATAGTTGTTTTTTGTTGTATGATGTGTGTTTTACGTTTTGTAGGTTCATAATTATTTCGTAATGTATTTAGTAGATTTATTTTATTTATTTATTTATTTATTTTTTGTTATTTGAGAGTCACGAAAAATTGACCCATTAAATCATTCAATTCCTTCGAAGGATATTTCTAATGGAATTAGCACAGTTTCTCTATTCATCAAAATCTTTAAGCAAATGGTGCACCAACCAGCACAACATAGAAAGCACGAAACGTAGCGTATTTGTCAAAAATATTGATTTTTGAAAATATTGCAAATTTATACTCGTTTTTATTGTAAAAATTATTTCGTGAACAATGGCGCAAGTTTCGTTAATTTTCGAGTCCGTTTGGTACGTCGAATGGGTCCCACAGTGTTTATTGTAAAAGTTTAGCCATGTTGGCAATATTAGTCCCTCCGCCCCACTTTTTCATTTCACACCCTCACAATTCAATTTTCATTTTTAACCCTCCCTCAAAACTATAAAAACTCTAATAATAATAATATATTTCATTTTAACTATTTCACTCTCTCTCTCTACCCACCGCCGGCCACCTCACTTCCGGCCACCGCCGTCATTTCCGGCGACCACCGTGCCGGAATATTTTCCGGCGACCTTTTTCCTTTGCCGAATCGATAGATCGGCTTATCTATTACCTTTCTGGAGATTTTGAGCCCTTGGCTCCCACCACAACCACCGTCACGCGCCACCACCGCCTCTGCCTTCACCACCGAGCCACCACCACCTACTCTAGCCACCTCCTCTTTCGGTAAAAACCCCTCACGCGCCATTTATCTTTATTTTTCTTAATTTATTTCGAAACCCTAATTTCTATTTTCTTTAAAACCGATTCTACTAATTCTCTATTCATTTAATCTCTTTTATTTTCTTTATCATTTTTGTGATGTTTGTTGACTGTTTTAGTTTGGGTCTCGGGTTTGTTTGCTTCATTTTCTTTTATTTTGTTGTTAATATTTAAGGTTGAAGTTGGGTTTGGATTTGAGGTCCGTATGGGCTAGTTTGGTCTCGGCAGTCGAAGGAGAGCCAAGCCGTGACTCACGGCGAGGCATGGTGCATAGATAAGTTTAGGATTTCGTTGTGTTCGGTTGTGTTTGGATTTGGATATGGATTTGTTTGCGGATGGATTTAGGATTAGTCGATATTGTGTTGTTTGCATTTGGACTTGGGATTGATATGAGGTCCATTTGGGTTTGTGGGCTGGGCTGCAAAACTGTGTAGCAAGTACTGTACAAAAACACTATAGCAACATTCTGACGTTTTAATATATTAGATAATTATTTAGGTGATTAATTTTTTGTCTAAGTTAAAAGCATATTTGCTTAGTAGAAACGAATCCCATAGGGATATTTTATGAGGTGCAAAATTATACTATTTTTAGGGGTCATTTCACTTTTAGTTTTATAATTTATTACTTAAGATCCTTTCTATTTGACTTGTAGGTCTTTGTTTATGCATTTGCTGGAAACGTACAAGATTTGGGCTCATTTGGACGAAGATTGGACAAAAGACAAAAGTTTCAAAGCTGTGACTGGCATGTCTGACTGGTCAATGCGTGGAGACGGCCTTGGTGACGCCGTTACAACTTGAAGGTGATGTTGTCACAATGAACTAACGCCTATAAGCTGACGTCGTCAGAATCAATTTTCTATGTATACTTTTTCATTGTTTTTCATTAATCGTGTGCACCTTTTGGGAAATAAACCCTAAACGAATTTTATGAAGTTTTCACCCTTCTCCAGCCTTGTAAACATTCCATAACATTAAGATAAGGGTATGTTTAATCAGTCAATCATGTCTATTGTTTGTTTTGATTATATGTTTGATTACCATGCTAGGCTAAAACACTTGGTATTTATCTAGGATTGCATAAAACTTGTTAGTTTATAATTCATACTTATTGATTATTTGATTGATTGCGTGTGATTACTAGGTAGTTAAAAACCGGTTAAGGAACCCGTCCTAGCTTGAACGTTAGCTAAAGTAACTAACTAGATATTTGAGTTTAGGTTGACCTTCGCATCCGTACCGTAGGGTTGATTTACAAGATCATTTAGTTAGCAATTGGATATTTCATATCTGCTAGATAGTTAATTGTGTGTACAATCACATTCGTACCGTGGATCACACAAGATGAGACTGTTACTGGCAGAATTGTGGTTACATTCCACATTACTGATATAAGGAATATCAAGCATTCAATTAAACAAAGCGTGACAAATCAATAGGTAGAATTAGATGCTAGCAAAGAGTAGTGTACCCTAGATAAATACGTCTTCCTAATCCATAGTTCGCACCAATGCTTTACTTTTTGTTGTCATTTACTTTTCTTACATTTAGGTTAATATTAGTTTAAAATCAATCTCTCAACACCGGGGTAATTTACTTGCTTTTAATTAACCTTAAAATACCAAAAACAATCTTCTTCTGTCTTTAGATCAATTCGTCATACTCTATGAACCTACCTCATTATCTCCATAGAGAACAATCAGCCCTCAGTCTTACCTATACTACACTATAACGGTTAGGTACACTGCCTAGGGGTTGTAAAACTTTGGTGTTGCAACTGCCGCATCACCAGCTATGATCGTATGAGCTTTAGCCATTTAGGCTAAAACTTCATTACGCCATCAATATTAAATGTTACAACAAATAATGAATATTTACCAATGAAAAAAAAAAAAAAAAAAAAAAAAAAAAACGAAAAATAACATGAAAATGACCTTATGGATAGGCGTGTAAATGAGCCGAGTACTGCCAAGCTCGAACTCGACTCAATTACTGAAACTCGAGCTCGAAATTAGACTCGATTATCAAGCTTGACTTGACTCGGTTTTATGACAATTAAATAACTACACGTATATAAAAAGGTAAGAGTGTAATTTAATTGAAGCTCGATAAGAGCTCACGACCTCACGAGCCGAGTATTTTTTATGATTTGCTTTATATGAGTATATGCGATTTGCTGTTTTAGTTATTTTTTCTTATGTTAATTGAATTCTTAATTCTACAAGTTAGGCGGTTTATCCTTATGGTTTGCTTTTTATTAAACATCATAGTCACCGTAAAGTGATTTTACAGCTTCAACTATGGTTTTTTATTGTACGTACATTCACTAATAGTATTGTACGTACATTCACTAATAGTTCTTAAATGATAAACCTAGAGTATATTTCCGTTCCCTTATTGGCGTTTTCACTTATTGTTACAGGTATATAAGATGTGGAGACCTTACTTATACTACCATTTTGATTGAGAACCTTTATATGTACTTCTTCATTCGTGCAATAGAAAGAGACCATTATTTCTCACGCCACGTATATACTACCACCATCCACGACCACCGTCCACATAAACAGCCCCATTAACATTGACCGTATCCACCGCCATTAGGGTGTAAACGAGCCGAGACAACTCGCGAGCAACTCGAGATCGACTCGAAAAATACTCGATTCGACTCGATTTTAAACGAGCCGAGACAACTCGCGAGCTACTCGACTCGACTCGATTACACATTTACACCCCTATATATATATATATATATATATATATATATATATATATATATATATATATATATATATATATATATATATATATAGGGGTGTAATCGAGCCGAGACAACTCGCGAACAACTCGAGATCGACTCGAAAAATACTCGACTCGACTCGATTTTAAACGAGCCGAGCTCGAGCATGTCAATACTCGACTCGACTCGGCTCGATTACACCCCTAACCGCCATCCGCAAAAAATCTGAGGGTTCATGATTGAACTGAATTGAATAGTGTGATTAAAATTAAGAAGTAGCAAATGTTCTTCGGTCATTTAGAAAGGGGTGCATTCTAACATGTGTTACTATGGAGTATATATTTCCAATCCCACATCGGGCTTGGAATAAGAAATTATGTCATTTATATACTGTTTATGTAGTGACGTTGGTAAATTGAGATGAGGGCTACGTTAGTTGTCATTATGTTACTCTTGAATATAAGTAAGTGTAATATTCAGAGTAAGTTAACGATAACTAATTTGTATAAGTATCTGTAATATTCAGTTTAAGTTAACGATAACTAATTTGTATAGATTCTTTAATTTTTTTTTTATAGGTTAATCATTTGAAAATGTATCTAATTTTTTTTTTATAGGTTAATCATTTGAAAATGTATCTAATTTTTTTTTTATAGGTTAATCATTTGAAAATGTATCTAACTTAAAAAAACTGTGCACATTAAAAAACAACTTTTTGAATTTGGTCGCTTTTGGGTATACATATTCTTTATTTTTATAGGTTAATTATTTGAAAATGTATCTAACTTAAAAAACCGTGCACATTAAAGACCAACCTTTTGAATTTGGTCGATTTTGGGTATTTCACCCTTTAATCCTTCTTGAAAATATATCTACCTTGTCACGTTTTGCAGTTCAAATCACTGAACAAAAACAGTGCATATTAAACCCCAACCTTTTAAATTTGGTCACTTTTGGGTATTTTGCACATGTGGAATGACCATTTAATCCTTCGTTGTCAATAGAATGATTAAAAAAAAAAAAAAAAAAAAAAAAAAAAAAATTATTATTTTACATGTGCAAAATACACAAAAGTGACTGAATTCAAAAAGTTTCGCTCTCTTAAGTGCAAAACGTGATAAGTTAGATATATTTCAAATTGATTAGCTATGGTTATAAATTTATAATACTGAGTTAGGATACAATAGAAAGTGAGATAAAAATAAAAAGTTTATAAAGTAATATGAGTGTTACAAGTGTTTTTTCCTTTTTTTCTTTACAACTCATCGTTTTATTGTTTTTACTTTTGTTAGCTTTTGTTCGTTATTTTAATTCTTAACTAATGAATATTATATAATTTTTAATTTAAACAGAAATGATGAAAACACCTTAGTAATTAACTATGATTATGGTTATAATACGAGTTAGGATGCTAAATAAAGTGAGATTAAAATAAAAATGCAAAAAAGTAATGAGAGAGTGACAATTGTTCGTCTTCTTTTTCTTTATAACCCTTCATTTTATTATTGTTTTCTACTTTTGTCATCTTATTTTTTGCTATATTCACTCTTAACTGTTGACATTTGTGTTTTAACTGATCAACATTATGATTTTTATTTAAAAAGCTGATTAAGTGATGAACATCATGATGATTTTTATAAAATACGGATAAATATTATAATTTGTTTTTTCTAGAAAACTGATGAACATTATGATTTTTGTCAGAAAACTGATGGATGTTTTTTTTTAAGTTATGACTCGGTTGGGTTTATTAAACCGGGTCGAAAAACCGTGGTTCTAACCGGTTTTTAAACAAGAAAAAATCCGGTCACATCCGGCCCGATTTCCGAGCCGGTTCCCGGTTCAACCGACCGACCGGGTCAACCCCGTCCAATAGCTTAAATATCTGGTCAACCATATCACACACACTTAAGGCATGTTTACGTGTTAGATGCGATTTTTGAGCTTATGATATTGACAATGCTGAACAAATGTTTATGATTCTGTGATAAGTTATAAGTTGTGCATTGAAAATTGTACATTTGGATTTAGATAGTTGGCGTAGAAAGTATAGTTTGGTTAAATTGTACATTAAGGTTCTCTCTTTAAGCTTCTTTTCCGGCTTATAAGCTTGCGTAAAATTGGAAGAAATAAAAACTTGTAAGCCAAAAAAAATGTGCTTATGAGCTTTTCGAACTTTACATAAGCTTGATAAGCTAAGACAAACACCTGTAGAGCTTCCTATTCGTATTATTAAGAAGAACTAGTTTTGTTTCAAACAAATTACAAATTGCTTCTGCTGGAGAAAATAAGTAGGTAGAAATTAATGTGCTTATTTGAGATAAGATTAGAGAATAAGCAAATCCAGAAATTAATTCCTGGAGCTCTTATGTTTTTAAGCAGCCTATAATTGTTTCTCTATAAGCAGAAGCATAAGCAGAAAAATAAGCAATCCCAAATACCGTCTTGGATGCCACTCTATTGCAAAATGCATATGATACTAGTCTGAGTAAAATTTGTGTGACTAGTTTTGAATTAACACCAAGTAGGCGAACACATTACTTATAAGCTTATAAGTTTAAAATAAGCCAGAAAAATGGGCTTATGAAATATCACATAAGCTCATAAGCCCAAAAATAAGCTTAAACAAACACCCCGTAGTTTGTAGATGCAAAGACAAGTGTGTTTTCCTTTCTGAACGACAAATGTGTTAAGAGTATGCTTTTTTTACTGCAGTGAATGTTTTGAGCAATGGTGGGTTGGGTTGGTTTAAGCTCTTCCCTCCTTCCAGGCCCTAAAAAACCTTGCTACATAAGCCTAATAAGAAAGAATTAGCTGAGTCCTCCCCCTCCTCCTTAAAGAGAGAAGCGGGCATCTTCTAAGCTAGTTCTGTCGGATGTAAGTGCACCTGTTAACAAATGAATATGTGTTTCATTGGGCTGGAGTTGTGGATGTATTTGGGTTCCTTCCATGCATCGAAACAATTTGATTCTAGCATATCGTCAGCTGAAGAAAGAATGGACTTGTTTTTTTACTTCTTTGCCATTGTGACTAAAAACTAATGCATGAAACTGCAAAGTTGAAAACTAGTTTGACATATTCCTAATTAGCTTACTGGAGAAAATGTCTCATCTGGGCGAGTAATTCCCTAGTTGCTTTTTGTTGAGTGCAGTTATCACCAAATTATTTACCGTGTTTGGTTATGCAACTGATCAAAACATAGCAGACCCTTCCAAATCGATGTTTTTCATTTTGGATCGTTATTATAATTTGCACTCATAGTGTCAGTGATTGCTACAATGCATTTAGTACTTATAAGTGCATTGGTTGCTTAGGACTCTATATCTTTATGATTTATATATTGATTTATATATTTATGGACATCATGCACTAGAGTGGGGTGCTGTACAGTATGCAGGACCCTTTCACAAATGCGTAAAAGGGTTGGTGTTGGGCTCTTAGTTCTTTTTCTAAGCTATACGGTCTATACCTGTTAAGTGTAAGTGCACCTTTTCGAAAATTAACATATGTTCCTTGGACTGGAGTTGTAAATGTATTTGGGTTCTTTTCTTGCATCCAAACAAATTGTAGCCTTGTATCACGGCAGGAGGAACTTAGTTTCTATTAGCCCACTTTTGTGAATGGTAATATATGGGCTATTCTTGGGTGTTATCCTAGATTCCTAGTTCCTTTTTATTGAATGTGGTTATCACTAAGATGGTAAGATAATGGCATTTTTATTTATGCGACTGAGCAGAGCCTTCCAGCTAAATAGTTTTCCACTTTCGTGAATCATATTAACCGGCTACAAAATTGATTATCATTTATCGTTAAGCCATGCTAATTGATGACCCGATTATAACATCTATTACTTCTGCTCATCTTCCTTCCAACTTGGTTTTCGCCATTTCTAATTTGCTAAATGCTACAGCTATCATTACTTGCTGATATAACCTGAGTGAATCTCAACACAGAATTCCGTTGTGGTTAACTAGATTGCTTTCGTGTTAACAGATCAGAGATTTTTTATGAGAAGTCTTTCGATGAGTGGGTAGACTTGGCAGAGGCCCCTGCCTTGCCTGCAAGTTTGAGGTTGTACACAGAACTTCAACAGCTGGGATTCAAAATTTTCCTTGTAACCGGCCGAAGTGAATTTCAAAGAAACTGTACTAATGAGAATCTTGCGTATTCTGGATATACTAACTACGAAAAGCTTTCCTTAAGGTATTTTATTTCTAAAACCCAACAACTATCTTAGATTCATCACTTAACCAATGTATCTTACCAGTAATATTTTGCGCGAAAAACATACAAATTACATGAATAGCAATTTTGATCCATTTACATATGAATGGTTGAGTAAGTTGTGATTTATCCTAACGGGTCAAGTCAAAACTTATAGTTAAAGTAGGACACATCACTTTCAGTCATTCACGCCATTAATCCTTCACAAAACACTACATTCTTAATCAAACTAACTGCAATTCCTGCCCACCCTTTGAACCGTAACATTTTACACTTCACCGTTTTTAAACCACTGCATTTTCCTTTTCAAACTCTATCAACTATCTTGTATAACCAAAGACAAACACCAATAAAGAAGGCGTGTGCAGTGTGGACACATGTCTGGATTCTGGAATAAATAGGAACCACAAGGATTAGTGGTGCTAAAATTGACCCATTTTCTTCATAGGTATAGGAAACTGATCAACAGTTTGGGTACTGAGAAGAGGACAAAAGGCAGGAAATGAACATAATGTTTTAGTTTACACTGCATTCCATACATCAATGCAATATATTATGTTTCAGTTTTTGTTGGCCGGTGTCGATACATGTATGCAACCAGTAAGAGTGCTCTTTGTCATGAAAATAATCTGTTCGCAAAATGCTCTTAGTAGTACACATATCTGTTGGATATTTTAGCGATATCAATGTTCCATAGTGATATTGGATTAACTTGTTCATTGGTTGATCTTAGTATTCCAATTAATCGGGTTAGGTGATGCGGGAGTGCGGACTCGATTATGTATATTAAGATGGGTGCGTATTGACGGTTTGGTTTAATATTGTTATGTTCAATATTATGAAGTTAATTTTAATGTTAAGTATTTAATATTAAAAGGATATATATATATTGAAAGTTGTATTCAACTTTGTGAGGACACTATTTTCTTAGGGAAGTAGTTACATGCACAAACCGTTTTATAATGGGGTAACCGTCCATTTTGGTTATGATGAAATGGGAAACGGTTGAATACCTTTTGGTATAAGAGAAGAAATATCAATTTCTTTTCAAGATAGACAACGAGAAGTTGGGAAAAGAAGAGATTTCAGTTTTCTCTCCTTTGAATACGCAAGAAAACAATAACCATAGAATCAATTTGGTACAAGATTTCTCAATGGAAAAAGTCTAGTTCTTGAATGGGAAACCAGTCTTATCCGTTCAAATATTTGTGTGTACCACCAAATAGTTTGTTCTGAAAGTGTTTACACGATTCTGGTTCCAATCCAAGATACAAATATATATTGTTAACCAGGTTACAGGATTCACGAACAAGTTGATTACGGTGTTTACGGGATCAAATCGGTACGTACAATTGAAATATCCCCAACAAAGAACAAACTAATTTGTTTTGGATTTGATTACCGTTACACATTTGGTTATTCTTTGTGTTTATGTTACGTGTGGAAAACTGATATAAATTGTTGTATTCACGTTATATATATTATATATATATGGTTTTGGAACTTCACCAAATAAAATACATATTTGCATTTAATAATGGCGGTGGAGATGAGACGTCTAATTGAATTGAAACAACAATTGGTAATGTTACACGTACATGGATGGTATGGTTTGTCATGCAATATTCAAAGTCTTTGTGTGTTTATTCTCATATAATAATGGGATGTTTGTTCAAGACTAACTGATTGACACATGATACTGTTGGTATAAGATATTAGTGCTTGTTTAATGGCAATCAGTGTCGGTAAAAACATAATATTAATCTTGAGACATAGACCATGCATGCATAAATTAATTTAATGTTTGGCAATGAAAGAATTAATATGTTGAATGTGAATGGTTAGTAACTGACTGAATTCAGAAAGGTAAAATAACCTTTGTACATTATGTTTTTTAAATGATATTATTTTGCCATGAAAGTCAGTAAACTTACTTTTCGGATTTGCCATGGAAAAGTCAATGCTTAGTTTGTTGGTCATTGTTTTGAATGTTATTTCAACTGTTTTCATGAATGACTTAATTATATGGTTTTCATGTAATAGAGATGATGTTAATAAATATCGTGCACAGAGATGATATTAATTAATGGCATGTATATGATATTAATATTATGCATTTGGACATAACTATTTTGAGTCACTAATGCTTTAAATTTGTTCCAAATGACTACGAGGGAATCGTTTCATGGTTTGACAAACTGGAAAAGTTTGAGGAACAAGATTTCAAATATTGGAAAAGGAAGATGTACTTCTGGTGATTACTCTGAAAGTCGCTTATGTTATGTACTCTCATGTGCATGTCAGACTACGCTTCAAGTAAGGAATCTCTTGTGAGCAATTTATCATTTTGTAAAATGGTTGATTCAAGGTGTGTTGTGTAACAGTAGAATCAACTGTTACATGTTGTGTTAAGGTAAATTTACACAAAATGATTCGAAAATGGATAACTTTATTGTTGTTTCAAGATAGACTAACTTCCACGAAGAGGATTTGTCTTTGGTTCAATTGGGTAGTCATACCTAAATTGAGGAGTCACTTCAGGAACAAAAGAAGTAGACAAAATAAAGACAAAGGTCAATCATCGTCCTCTTGGAATGTTGTTGAACATGATACAAAACCTGGAAGGTTTATGGAGTTGAAGGGTATTGAGTTTGACAAGTTTATCTTGTTTAGACATGGTAATTTTGTTGGGCTTGTGTACTGGCCTAACAGCATGTCTGATTTATAAGTCTATGATCCATTTGAAACTGAATCTGTGTGCTTGGCTTCTTTGTCTAGCAGTGAATCAACTATGTTTTTATATTGAGACATGCTGAATTAGTACATGTTTATTATCTTAGAATGAAAAACATGTCTTTTATGAGTCTTATGATTGAACCTGATATTAATCATGATAAGTGTTATACTTGTAAGCTTAATAAAATCACAAAGAAAATTTTAAGAATGTTAAAAAGGATTCTAGGGATTAGAACTTATTCTGTATGTGTGATTTTAACAGTATGCCTTCACTTGGTAACAAAAGTATGTTGTTATGCTTATCCAGTCCACACTTAATAAGGACGAGGCTCTTGATATATCTTAAGTTTATAAACAAGAGGTAGAGCTTCATTAAAGAGGTTTGGTTAAGAACCTTCTTATTGATAAAGGTAGGGAGTATTATGATCTAGTATACTTTTAGTATACTAGTGTAATACACAAGACCTTGATAAATCTGGGTAATCTCATGTTGTGTTATTCTGGATTAAGCAGAAGTGTTTTTAAAGTGAGGCTATGCTAACAACATGTTGCTTATTGATTAGAATTTCTAACAAGAATTCTAAGGTAATCTCTTAAGAGATTTGGACCAATAAGGCATCAAACTCAAGTCATCTTAGAGTTTGGGACTGTAGAGCAGTTGTGAGGTTTACTAAACCTAAAATGAATACTTTAGGTGAAGAAGTATTGATTGCATATTCACTGGATATGTTGTGCATTATCCTGGTTATAGGTTCTATGTTATAGAACTGAATGACTATGTATCTGTTCACATAGTGATTGAATAAAAAGGTACGGTTGGTTATACCATAAAAGGTACTGCTGGTTATAAGTTAGTACGGTTAGTATTGTGACTATGATAAAAGGTACGGTTGGTTGTAGCATAAAAGGTACTGCTGGTTATATGTTAGTACTGCTAACATTGTAGTATGGTACTGCTACTAGACATATGGTACCTGCTGCTAGTTTTGTTAAACTGCTGCTAGTCTTGTTAAACTGCTGCTAGTTTTGTTAAACTGCTGCTAGCTTTGTTAAACTGCTGCTAGAGTTGTGACTCTGCTGCTAGTGCAGTTGTGACCCTGCTGCTAGTGCAGTTGTGATCCTGCTGTTGGTGCAGAATCTGCTGCTAGTGTGAGAAGGCACGGCTAGTTGTAATACTAAGGTACTGCTAGTATGTGAAGGTACGGCTAGAAGGTACTGCTAGCAGTCTTAAGTACCTAAAGCAGTTATTATAACTGCTGTAACAGTTATAACTGTGAAACAGTTATTATTGATAACTATAAATCAGTTATTGTTGGTCTTGTTTAAATAAGATGGCTTTATTCTTATTTAGGATGACAAATGTGTATATGGCAAAGTTGATACATCTGATACAGAGATGTAATTTGTCTATATGTGGTAACATGTTGAACTTTGGTACTATCAAGGTCAAGTTGATGTAAACAAAAGACTTTGTCATCTATGTCTGATATTAAGGACATGGGGGAGGTAGAAGTAATTCTGGTTATAAGAATCACTTGTGGGAGCAATGGTATCTTGATTTATCAATCTCATTGTATTGGGAAGACATTTGAGGTAATTCAATTGTGTGGATTGTTCACTAGTTGGAACTCCCTTTATCCTAATATTAGGGTTATGCCTAACCAAGATGATCATATTTTTCAGCTTGAACATTCTAAGGATATAGGATGTTTGATGTATACTGTGATTATCACTAGGCTTGATATAGCCTATTGTGAGAGAAAACTTAGTGGTTATACTAGTAATTCTAGCATACATCAATCTTCTGTTATTGAAGGAATTACTGATGCAAGCTGAATGAGCAATTTAAAGAATCATTCTTGTACAAGTAGATGGATATTTCTGCTTGGTGGTAGTGTTGTTGCTTGGTATTTCGAGAAACAGACTTGCATTACCTGTTCTACAATGGAATCTGTATTCTTGTTACTAACATGAGTTGGTAAGGAAGCTAATTAGCTAAGAAACATGATCTTTGAGATTCCATTATGGCCTAAACAATTATCACTTATATCTATCAGATATGATAGTGCTGACTAAGGATTATAGTCAGGTGTATAATGAAAAGTCTAGACAGTTATATATTATACATAGCATGATTCATGAGCTCATCATGCACGGTGTGATATTTGTTGTATTTGTAAGATCAAAGTTTAATTCGACCGATTGTGTAACCGAAGGGTTAAGAAGAGATCTCGTGAATAAATCAGTCGAAGGGATGGGTTTAAAGTCCATATTTAAATGTCCTTGTGACAAGATACCCAATTCCCACCTAGTATAATGCTAGGTGCTGAATTCAATGTGGAACTCTTGCATGAGGATATTGGAACACATATTATTATCATCCCAAGGAATGTGTTCAGACTGCAAGGTTAAGGAGGTTGAAGTAAAACTTCTTAATAGTTCTTTGAAAAATTGCAGTGCAGGTGCAAGATCTAAAGAACTACCTATAAGAGTATGAAGTTTAGCCGCTTCAAGAAGCTTGGACTTAGCTTCGATGTACTCTTTGAAGGATGGGACACAGGCTAGTAAAATATAGTGTCAAGTAAGAACATAAGATTTTAAACTTATGTGTACATTATCTTCGTGTATTCACTATGAATTCCCAGGGTTCAATCCTTAGCGACACCCTGGTATTCGAATATTCGGAATGTGTAATGTACTAAGATGAAATTCAATCGTCTCGACATTTCATTTATGCATAAGTTTGTATTCATTGAGAATTTTTAAGTTGATCATGGATATCACTAAAATGGGGGAGGAATGTTGGATATTTTAGCGATATCAATGTTCCATAGTGATATTGGATTAACTTGTTCATTGGTTGATCTTAATATTCCAATTAATCGGGTTAGGTGATGCGGGAGTGCGGACTCGATTATGTATATTAAGATGGGTGCGTATTGACGGTTTGGTTTAATATTGTTATGTTCAATATTATGAAGTTAATTTTAATGTTAAGTATTTAATATTAAAAGGATATATATATTGAAAGTTGTATTCAACTTTGTGAGATATATATGTATGGACACTATTTTCTTAGGGAAGTAGTTACATGCACAAACCGTTTTATAATGGGGTAACCGTCCATTTTGATTTGATGAAATGGGAAACGGTTGAATACCTTTTGGCATAAGAGAAGAAATATCAGTTTCTTTTCAAGATAGACAACGAGAAGTTGGGAAAAGAAGAGATTTCAGTTTTCTCTCCTTTGAATACGCAAGAAAACAATAACCATAGAATCAATTTGGTACAAGATTTCTCAATGGAAAAAGTCTAGTTCTTGAATGGGAAACCAGTCTTATCCGTTCAAATATTTGTGTGTACCACCAAATAGTTTGTTCTGAAAGTGTTTACACGATTCTGGTTCCAATCCAAGATACAAATATATATTGTTAAACAGGTTACAGGATTCACGAACAAGTTGATTACGGTGTTTACGGGATCAAATCGGTACGTATTTTTAATATATCCCCAAAATGCTCTTAGCAGTACACATATCCCTTGACTAAACTAACCTACCATCAAATAAATGTCATGTAACCATGAACAATCTGCAAGTACGAGTCAACAATCCTACCATCAACATTCATCATCTTATTACTCAAACAACAATAACCATAAAAAGCATTTCGGCATTACATTCAATAATCAACGTGATATACCCAGAAAATGAACAGGGCCGAATTACAATAAGACATGAATCATATAGAATCTGCTAAAACAAAATAGTTTACCAGTACTAAACTTAAATGCATTTGGAATGCAGTAACCAGGTCTAGCCTAAACTTGAGTTCCAAGTGGTATCAATCAATTAACTTCATCACCTTTAGGACCATGATCAAGTAACAGTTCTTTCCGGTCTCCGCATCAACTTGAATCAATCTCACCAAAAACCTTCAAATTCGATGGAAATATTAAACCTTTAGCTTTTAAACCAGCTAGAAACTGCCAACAAAAACGAAAAGAAAAGAAATGAGAATGAGAACAGTGCAATGCCTCATGCCTGTATGAATTGATTGGTATCAAGTCAAAATGAAAATGGAATTGCAATCATACCCCTCAAGAACAGATTGTTCTATTCATACAAGTCACATTAATCACATCCAAAACACATATCCAAACAGCCACGACACAAAATTTCCATGTAAAACGGAAGTTGTACCTCTGAGCATGATTCAAACCGAACTCATATTAAACCATTGACCAGTTACGTACCTCATCCGACCAGACCATTTATGCTTGACACAAGTTGACCATGTATAATAAACCAGACCCCTAGAAGACTGAAACTGGGAATAACAAATCACTAGAACGTCTGACAAAGTTTCAGAACTATGGACATGCATTCGGGGAGCAACTAGTAAGGATATTAGCATATGGCCCTGATAGAAAGGACAAAAGTACCATAATGGTAAGTCGAGAGGATGTAGAGATAACTACTGATTTACTCCTTTTCTTTATCATTGACTTTTAAGAGTCAAACTAACCAGTTTTTTGCATTGCCTCTTAGTCAAAACTGATTCGCTTTTTATACAAAAATGTAACCACTTTAAACAGCATGAGCACCATAATGTTTACGCAAAAAGGTGTCGAGAATGTAGAGCTACAAGCTATGAAAATGTTAGATTTCAATGCCAGTTTGACACTTATAGTAGAAAGTCAACAGTTACCTCTCAAGTGACCCGCACACCATAACCATTCCACTAGGGATAGTGGGATAAATAAGCCTATTTTCTTGCAATGAGTAAATAAGTAATCTCTTATTAGAAGGCTAACAAAACCACTAAACACCAACATCGGTGAGTTAAAAGTATTAAATATATTCTAAAACTTGTTAGTCTCGGTCTTGAGCGTAACTGGGATCGGTCGTGACTCATTGACTTATGACGAAGAATATAGAGTAGCAATTTGGACCTTATTGAATGTTGACCTTTTGCTATGCATAAAAGGGTTCATCAGGGTTCTCATTTTGAACTATGGAAAGAGCTCTCGGAAAAAACACACAACAAACAGTTCACATTCATTCATTTCATACTTCTTCAATCCATCTTGTAACTACATTTATCATCAAACTAAGAGAATGTATCACAACAAACAACTCCATGTTGCTTTGAAGCTCGGCCAATAACTATCTTC
Organism: Artemisia tridentata subsp. tridentata; assembly: GCA_021014915.2. Taxonomy (NCBI): domain Eukaryota; kingdom Viridiplantae; phylum Streptophyta; class Magnoliopsida; order Asterales; family Asteraceae; genus Artemisia; species Artemisia tridentata. The sequence continues at coordinate 47,795,707 of CP139508.1, forward strand.
TATAACCATATACAAATACATATAGATATTTTTCATGTGTGTACGTAAGTGATCAGCAATGTTAAACAAGAGGTACACCGTACACTTTACAACTTTATGAGGCTACAACTGAATGTAAAACAACTCAAAAGATAACACAAAATGCAAAATTTAACTTAACTATCTCATTCCCTTGTGCCATTCATACATATAAGATAGCATTCCAACATCATACAGTTTATCGATTATCGTCTTGAAAATAGTAACCATGTCTAGCTAAAACATGATTATTAAGTGCTAGTGATCAATTAAACTCAACACTGTTGGGAATGTGGTCAAGCAATAACACCTCCAATACTTTGCTTCCAACTGAATCACAATCAAACCAATCATCTAGCTCCATCAATTTGCGAAAAGAGTATAAAGGTATGTAACAGACAGAACTTTCAAGTTATGACAAGGTATGTTGGGGCGAGTTCATAGTTTCTTGTGTAAAGGATTCACTATGCGTATGAGGTTGATGAATGGGTGAAATAGAAATGGTATGATTATTCTGAAAGTGCTAAGTTTAAATACTTTTGTAATTGTGTGTTCTGTTTTTAACCATCATCCTCATGTTAAGAAAAAACAGAACAACTAAAATAAAAAATCAAGCCCACAACAATTTGCATCCCCTTTGTGCAAGAATCTAAAATGTTAAACATATTTACATGATAACACTAACACCATCTGATTATGTGCTCAACATTGTGACAAGAAAAGAAGAAACAAAACTTACACTACTGAACAAGAAAACATTTTTTTTTTTTTTTTTGGTAACCATGATTTCCGACCTTTTGGCCGACTAATCCACGTGGTTTGAACCCACCGCCACACAGACACAAACCAGATAAAGCCCTCCCTTTTCAGGAGGTTGGCGTGGCCACTTAAGGTTGTTTGCACCTAGCAGGAATTGAACTCGAACATGAAAACATCTTCAAATAAACATAAACGATGAATCATTAAAGTTTGTAGAGATGTCGAACAGCAAGAACTTTATTGATTTTGACTTTTGACCAAAACCTGAAACAAGTTCTAAAAAACAGCCTCCTAGGCAGTTTTTGTCAAACCCGTGACCATCAAACAAACACTTGGTATGCCTATTCCCACATTCCCATATCCACCAAACAAACACAACCTAAGATTATATATCTATTCCTAGCTCCAAACAAACATACAAACATCCCATAAGTAAAGCTAATGATCAATATTTCTTCCAATTTACAAAAAGACAACATGACAAATGAAATATAAGATTGGAATTTTACCTGCTGACAGTCACGCCCAATTGTAAGCTCTTTCACTTTACGAAGCTTTAGTATAAAACCTTTGAACATTTCTTCTATATCTTCCCAAACTGTTGTCTCATTATACGCACCTTTCCAATAATCTAACTTAGCTTCAACTACAGAAGACACATTTAACAGCAAAAGTTTCGACAACAACAAATAACCTGCGATTGTTAGTGACAAAACATAAGGAGCATTGATTTCAACAATATCATCAAAATCATCTCCGGGAGAGGAGTATCCTGAGAACACCAATCTCTTAACACTCTTAGAAGTAATATCGAGACGCCTATAACCATAACAAAACTCTAACTCCAATGTTTCCAACAAAGGACATCCGGATAAAATATTTTGAATCAAATCCTCATCCAAATCCACTCTCGAAATATACAAGCTCTTAAGTCGGCTCCAACTAATGGCACCGGTTGGATTAATCACACAACCTCCCAATTTCACATGAGTAAAACATGAATTGGAAAAAATGAACTGATCCAACACAAACTCAGATTCAAAATCATTGTTCCTACTACATAACCATAAACCAAGATGTTGAACATTACAGCTAACAGCGTAACGAAGCCAGTCATTCACTTGTGACTCAAAGCTGATATCATAAGAGAGACGCAGTTGGAATTTGTTAAGGTTCAAATGGCGACATTGAGTTATGGTTTTCTCAACAAACAAAAGATAATCGGAGAGTTGTTGATATGAAGGATGAATTATGGTTCTGGTTTCCTTGTCAAATGATATCGCATAAAATAAGAAAATGAGATTATGGACATAAGGCCAAAGATGCCGCCATCGTTTCGAGAGTGTACCTGTTCTAATGGCTTCTTTTGTGGTGGGTAAACGAGAAATGATTTCAATAAGTAAGCAATCAGGTAGCAAACTTATTCGATCTTCCTTACTTTCTTGGATTTGTTGATTGTTTTTCTACTAGGTTGATGTTGTTCCATTTCCATGGCGGCTGTCTGTGTATTTTGTTGCTTTCTCTCTCAATTCAAACACTTTAACATTAGGGTGGAGGGGTTTGAAAGCATTCATTTCACCTGATCACCTAATTGTCAGATCACCTTTTCTTTTCCATTTATTTTTAATACATAAAATCCCACAAAAACTATATATAATTAAAAACATACGGAGTAACATTTTATTAATAAAAAAAACTTCTTCCACGTGGTCTCATAAAATTCCATTACGTGTCTAAAAAAATGGTCATATTAATCTGGAAAACGAAAGATATTAATGTAGTGTAGGAGACCACAAGACAAAATTTGGAAAAGTATTTTTCATTAACTTCCTCGTCACCTTCAAACCTTAACATCGAAACAAGCGGTTTAATAGCAGAAGAAAGTTATTTTCGACAACGTTGTGAAGTTTTTGTAAGTCTTCTAATCTCTTTAGCAGCTTTAATTCTGGAACATGGGTTGTTATCATCTTGTATGAGTAGCAAAAGTGAGTGGACAGCTGCACTGTTGACGGTGGTGGTGATTTGGTTATGGTGATGATGTTTTTCTTGATAGGTATTGAAGGATCGAGCAAAGGTAAGGATAAGGCGTAAGAGTTTATGTATTAGAAGACCGTTCTCTTTTGGACCAAGCACATTGAAGTTGGAAGCCCCAAGTGTTCTTTTGTGTCGTGGGTACACTTCTTTCATATGGTCATTTTGTTAGTTCACGGTCTTGTGTTTATATGGAGTCTAAAGTAGAACTTGTATGGTTTAAGTATGCATTTAAGGGGTGTTTGGTATAAGCCTAATTCTACCCATTTTGAGATGATAACGGGTTATGTATGTATGAAACGCTTTTGATATGTTAAGTTGGTGGTTATGGTCAAGTTATTTGTGAGTTGGTTGTAGAATAAATAGTTTTGTAGTGTAATGGGTCATTTGAGTATTTATGCATAACCCGTCGAATTTTGAGGAACTATTCCGGGTGGTCAAACGGGTAATGTTTTTGCATGAAATTAAACTTACGGACATATTAAAGGATTCTGGAAAGTTTCGTCGAGTTTCGAGTCCGGGAGGTCGGGTTTCCAGCCGAGGATTTTGAATGTTTTTGAAATTGCATATTTTGATCAGTAGGGTCTGTCCGGATTTATGTGATGCAGGGTAGATACGGCGCATCTCCTCTGAGATACGGCGTATCAGGTGATGCGGCGCATCTCCTGTTGGGATGCGGCGCAACGTAGTCAATTTCTTGTAAATTTCGGTCTCTGTGGGTCGATGCGGCGTATCTAAGTTAATAGATGCGGCGTATCATAGGTTTAGGATAATACGGCGTATCATTTCAGATTGATACGGCGCATTGTCTCTCAGCCTCGATGCAGCGTATCCTTAAAAATGGATGCGGCGTATCTTGGTCTCAGAAGGGTTGTCTGTTTGTTTTATAAAAGTTGTGTGAAAGGTTTAGAATGGTCCTTGTGTAGATGTTCTTGCAAGTGTGTTTAAAATGTTAAAAGATATATGTTATAGTCATCCGAAATGAAGAAATTGTATGAGTCCGTTTCAGTCATTCGTTTCCACGTATAAAGTCAACATTTTGGTCTGAATGGGCACGGGGCGTTACAACTTGGTATCAGAGCTTCGGTCTAAGAGATTTAGGATTTCCCCTTAGGATTTCCTAGACTTAGGCCTTGTGTAGATGCGTTTAGTATCGGTGTTTGTTATTTGTGTATTATTTGGGTGATTTCGGGAACACATATGTTAAGTATTTTTATGACTACGCCTGGCCACCATAGTGATAAAAATATGACACATATGTGAGATTGAAATCATTTAGACTATACATGGATGATAAACTCTAGGGTGTTTAGTATAAGGATAGATATGTCATCCATGCATCGATTATGTATATGATTTTGTTTAATAGTGTGAATTGTTGAATTTCAGTCTAGTAGAAAAGATGGCGGCTATTCGAAATAAGGAGGTGTTAAGGACGACCTCCTCCCGCCATGATGATGATGATTCAAATGATGAGGGAAATTCTAGTAGTGTCAAGACAATACCACTACCGGAAAATCTTGATCCTAAAAGTTTTGCGAAAGCTGAGTTGAAAGAATTAGACGTTTTGGTGACTGATAGAGTGGGGAGGGCTATTGAGAAGGCCATGCCCTATTATGTTAAACAAACAACCGAGAACGTGCAAAAGATGTTTAAAGAGGAGATAGAAAAGCTTAAGAAGAGTGGGGAGTTGTTGAATGATCCGAATGCTAGAACCGGGGTAGTGAAAGAGAAGTCTACTTATCGTGATTTCACTGCTTGTGCTCCACCCACATTTACGGGGACTCTTGATCCGTTAAAGAGTTCTCGATGGATTACCGATATAGAAGGGGCTTTTCGTACGAGTCGTTGTGTAGAAGAGGATAAGGTGAACTTTGCTACTAATTACCTTCGTGAACGGGCTAAAGTATGGTGGGAAGGCAAGGCAAACGAGAAAGGTAGTGCTTGGAGAGAATCGTGCACTTGGGATCAATTTAAGGAAGTGTTCATGAAAGAGTATGCTCCTGCGGAAGAAATTGATAAAATAAGAGAAGCTTTCCATTCTCTTGTGCAAACTGAAGAAACGGTGAATGAGTTGTGGGGAAAGTTTTGTGACATGGTACAATATTGCCCGGAGTATCTTCACAATGAAAGGCTTAAAGTCGACAAATTTCAAAGAATGCTCAAGGATGAAATTCATACGATAGTGTCACCGTTCAAGTGCGCCGACATGGAGGATCTTCTAAGTAGGGCACGTACTCGTGAAGCGGACTTGGATAGAATGAAAAGCAAAGAGAAGAAGGACTTAAAAAGGAAGCATGATCATCCATCAACATTTAGTAAGCGAGGCAGGTTCGATTTTACAAGAAAGGACAACACGGGAAAGCTACCTCCTAAGTGTAATAGGTGCGGTAAGAATCATGTGGGAGAATGTAAATCCGGGATGAAGGGATGTTATAAGTGTGGGGATACTGGTCATATTAGCAAGGATTGCACCAAGCCTTTGGTAATATGTTATGGGTGCAATGAAGAAGGACATAAGGTAAGTGAATGTCCTAAATCTAATCCTAAGCAAGCGAAGCCGTTCAAGCCGATTAAAGGAGAAAAGGTTGAGGTTCCAAGGCCTACAGCTCGTGTTTATCAGATGAGTACCGAAGAGGCGAAGTCGAGTTCAGATGTTGTCACAGGTATAATTCTCGTTAATTCCAAACCCGCTCGTGTTTTATATGACTCGGGTGCAAGCGTGTCCTTTGTATCTTATAACTTCAGTAAAGAATTGTCCACTCCGTTAGATAAGCTTCCCGTACCTATAGAAGTTGAAATCGCCGATAGTAAAGTTGTGGTAGTGTCCGATGTGTATCGTGATGTAGAAATTGAGATCGATGAGAATGTTTTTAGGATCGATTTAATTCCCATAATGCTTGGAGAGTTTGATATTATTATTGGCATGGATTGGCTTAGCAACCACAATGCCGCCATTCTATGCAAACAAAAGATCGTTAGAGTTGTGAATCCTAGTGGTCGAGAAATGATGATTTATGGTGATAAGAGGGAAGGCGAGTTAAAACTTTGTTCTGTGATGAAAGCTAGAAAATATCTATCACGTGGTTGTCTAGCCTTTATGGCACACGTAGTAGATACGAGTTTCGAAAAGAAAAATATCGACGATGTTCCGATTGTAAATGAATTCCGTGATGTATTCCCGGAAGATTTGCCGGGTATTCCTCCCGATAGACAAGTTGAGTTCCGTATTGATCTTGTTCCGGGTGCTACCCCTATTGCCAAAACTCCTTATCGTCTTGCGCCGTCCGAAATGAAGGAGTTAATGAGTCAACTCCAAGAGTTACTTGATAAGGGTTTTATTCGCCCAAGTAGCTCACCCTGGGGAGCTCCGATTCTGTTCGTTAAAAAGAAAGACGGTAGTATGCGGATGTGCATTGATTACCGTGAATTGAACAAAGTCACGGTGAAAAATGTATACCCGTTACCAAGAATTGACGATTTGTTTGATCAACTTCAAGGTGCGAAGTGGTTTTCAAAGATTGATCTTCGTTCGGGCTACCATCAGTTGAAAGTTCGAGAAGAAGACATTCCTAAGACGGCTTTTAGGACCCGTTATGGACATTATGAGTTTACGGTTATGCCATTTGGTCTTACGAACGCGCCTGCGGTTTTCATGGATCTCATGAACCGTGTATGTAGACCGATGTTGGATAAATTCGTTATAGTGTTCATCGATGATATCCTTATCTATTCTAAGAGTAAGGAAGAACATGAACTTCATCTTCGAGAAATCCTTGAAACGTTGAGAAAAGAAAGATTGTATGCTAAATTCTCGAAATACGAATTTTGGTTGCAAGAAGTTCAGTTCCTTGGTCATGTTATTAATCCCGATGGTATTAAAGTTGATCCGTCTAAAGTCGAGGCCGTGATGAATTGGCAAGCGCCGAAGAACGTTGGTGAAATTCGAAGTTTTCTAGGACTCGCGGGTTATTACCGACGGTTTATTCAAGACTTCTCCAAAATTTCATCTTCGTTAACCGAACTCACCAAGAAGAATGTTCCTTTTGTGTGGGGCGAGAAGCAAGAAGAAGCCTTCCGTACTTTACGAAAGAGGTTGTGTGAAGCACCGATCTTAGTGTTACCAGAGGGAACCGAAGACATGGTAGTCTATAGTGATGCATCTTATCCCGGTCTTGGATGTGTTCTTATGCAAAGGGGTAAAGTGATCGCTTACGCTTCAAGACAACTAAAGAAGCACGAAGAGAAATATCCGACTCTTGATCTTGAATTTGCAGCCGTAGTCTTTGCCTTGAAGATTTGGAGGCATTATCTATATGGTGTGAAGTTCATAATTTACACCGACCATAGAAGTCTTCAGTATTTCCTTGATAAGAAAGATCCGAATATGAGGCAACGTAGGTGGTTAGACTTGCTGAAAGATTATGATTGTGAAATTCGCTACCATCCGGGTAAGGCGAATGTTGTAGCGGATGCTCTAAGTCGTCAGGACCGAAGTGATGTTACGCGGATTCACTCCTTGAGAATGATTGTCACCTCTGATCTTTTCGAGAGAATTAAGCTAGCTCAGGAGGAGGCGTTAAAAGGAGAGAATCAAGAGAAAGAACGCATCACTTCTCACATTCCTCATCTCGAGGAAGACAGTAGAGGGATTAAGACGCGGTATGGGAGAGTTTACATTCCTTTTCGAAGCGATATTAAAGAATTACTCATGGAAGAAGCTCATAAATCGAAGTATTCTATTCATCCGGGAGCTACGAAAATGTACCTTGATTTGAAACGAAACTATTGGAGGCCGGGTATGAAAAGAGATTGCGTGAAGTATGTGGAAAGATGTTTAACTTGTTTGAAAGTGAAAGCCGAACACCAAAAGCCTTACGGAAAAGTCCAACCTTTAGACATTCCAGTTTGGAAGTGGGAGAAGATTACTATGGATTTTATCACGAAATTGCCAAAGACGAAAAAGAAGAATGATACCATTTGGGTAGTAGTCGATCGTTTGACTAAGAGTGCGCATTTTATTCCAATTAGGGAGAATATGCCTGTTCATAAGTTAGCGAAGGTCTATGTTAATGAGATAGTTGCGCGTCATGGGGTACCTATTTCCATAGTTTCTGATAGAGATGGGCGGTTCACTTCAAATTTTTGGCAAGATTTCCAAGAAGAGTTAGGTACGAAACTTCATATGAGCACGGCTTTTCATCCTCAAACCGATGGGCAGAGCGAGAGGACGATTCAAACTTTAGAAGATATGCTTCGAGCTTGCATGATTGATTTCGGAGGAAATTGGGACGACCATTTACCCCTAGTTGAATTCGCCTACAATAATAGTTATCATGCTAGTATAGGCATGCCACCCTATGAGATGCTCTATGGAAGAAAGTGTAGGACGCCCGTATGTTGGGAAGAAGTGGGAAGGAGGGAATTAGCTAGCACGGATATAGTGTTGGCAACGACGGAAAAGGGTGAGATGATTCGAGCAAGACTTAAGGCAGCACAAGATAGATGGAAAAGTTATGCCGATAATCGAAGAAGGCCAATAGAATTCGAGGTAGGTGATATGGTTATGCTAAAAGTTTCTCCATGGAAGGGTGTTTTTAGGTTTAAAAACAAAGGGAAATTAAGTCCACGGTTTATAGGGCCATTTAAAATCTTGAAACGTGTTGGTGAGGTAGCCTATGTGTTAGAATTGCCCGAAGAAATGAGAGGTATTCATAATACCTTCCATGTGTCGTACTTGAGGAAATGTTTAGCGGATGAGGCTAGTGTGGTCACTTTAGATGATATCGAAATTGATCCGGAATTGATTTCACAAAAGGATGAGCCGGAAGCGATTTTAGGAAGGAAAGTGAGGCAACTTCGAAACAAAGAAATTCCATTAGTGAAAGTGCAATGGAGACATCGTAAAGGTACAAGCATTAGATGGGAGCTAGAGGAGAAGATGAGGAATGAGTATCCTCATTTATTTCAAGCGTAGATTTCGAGGACGAAATCTTATTTTAAGGAGGGGAGAATTGTTACACCCATATCCCGATAAGGTACTAGTTATGTAAATATTAAATGTTGTATATTATAAGTCTTGTGATATTAGTAGCTAAATAATAAATGTGAGGGCATATTAGAAAGAATAGAACTAGAAGGGCTAATATTGCCAATTGGGCCAAGTTTAATTATTAAATATTTATGCCTAGCTAATTATAGAAATGTCCAGGAGTTTCTTTTGGTATCCTTGTGAAGATCGGTTATTAGAGAAAGAGAGGAGGGAAGCTCCATCTTTATTATCTCAAGCCATTTCAATCATCCTCTAGTATTGCTAAGTATCCAAGAAGCTTTAATTTGCATATCCCATCAAGTAAGTGTTCTTCCCCAAATGGTGAATTAGGGTTCATGTTTGATCATAATGATCAAGTGTTGATAAATCCATGATTAGCTAGTTAATTAGTCTCTAATTTGAGATGATTGTGTTATAGGAAGCAAGTAAGAAGTGGGGAAGCTATTGTTAGTGTGATTTGAGCTTAAGGATTAAGGTAAGTACATTGGTTATAGCATGTCTTTGTTAGCTTTATCATATTTTGGTATGATAATGGTTTATGTGTTAGCTTTATCATGTTTGTTTACATGATAATGGTGAAGGATAGGGTATAGGGTGCGTTAGCTAGTATGGATCCATTCTAGGTGTAGCTTAGTTAGTCGTTGGGCTAACTATGGGATGAGGTTCAACCTTATGGGTTGATCGTGTTTAGGCCGACTATGTTGGCGTGAGGTAAGTGCCCCTATATCGCTAGCTTAACTAGTGGTTAGACTAGTTATGGTTATATATGATGTTTAGCTTGTTATGCCATGTACTTACTAAGCGTTTCGCTTACGTGTTTAGTTGTGATGTTTTTCTTGATAGGTATTGAAGGATCGAGCAAAGGTAAGGATAAGGCGTAAGAGTTTATGTATTAGAAGACCGTTCTCTTTTGGACCAAGCACATTGAAGTTGGAAGCCCCAAGTGTTCTTTTGTGTCGTGGGTACACTTCTTTCATATGGTCATTTTGTTAGTTCACGGTCTTGTGTTTATATGGAGTCTAAAGTAGAACTTGTATGGTTTAAGTATGCATTTAAGGGGTGTTTGGTATAAGCCTAATTCTACCCATTTTGAGATGATAACGGGTTATGTATGTATGAAACGCTTTTGATATGTTAAGTTGGTGGTTATGGTCAAGTTATTTGTGAGTTGGTTGTAGAATAAATAGTTTTGTAGTGTAATGGGTCATTTGAGTATTTATGCATAACCCGTCGAATTTTGAGGAACTATTCCGGGTGGTCAAACGGGTAATGTTTTTGCATGAAATTAAACTTACGGACATATTAAAGGATTCTGGAAAGTTTCGTCGAGTTTCGAGTCCGGGAGGTCGGGTTTCCAGCCGAGGATTTTGAATGTTTTTGAAATTGCATATTTTGATCAGTAGGGTCTGTCCGGATTTCTGTGATGCAGGGTAGATACGGCGCATCTCCTCTGAGATACGGCGTATCAGGTGATGCGGCGCATCTCCTGTTGGGATGCGGCGCAACGTAGTCAATTTCTTGTAAATTTCGGTCTCTGTGGGTCGATGCGGCGTATCTAAGTTAATAGATGTGGCGTATCATAGGTTTAGGATAATACGGCGTATCATTTCAGATTGATACGGCGCATTGTCTCTCAGCCTCGATGCGGCGTATCCTTAAAAATGGATGCGGCGTATCTTGGTCTCAGAAGGGTTGTCTGTTTGTTTTATAAAAGTTGTGTGAAAGGTTTAGAATGGTCCTTGTGTAGATGTTCTTGCAAGTGTGTTTAAAATGTTAAAAGATATATGTTATAGTCATCCGAAATGAAGAAATTGTATGAGTCCGTTTCAGTCATTCGTTTCCACGTATAAAGTCAACATTTTGGTCTGAATGGGCACGGGGCGTTACAACTTGGTATCAGAGCTTCGGTCTAAGAGATTTAGGATTTCCCCTTAGGATTTCCTAGACTTAGGCCTTGTGTAGATGCGTTTAGTATCGGTGTTTGTTATTTGTGTATTATTTGTGTGATTTCGGGAACACATATGTTAAGTATTTTTATGACTACGCCTGGCCACCGTAGTGATAAAAATATGACACATATGTGAGATTGAAATCATTTAGACTATACATGGATGATAAACTCTAGGGTGTTTAGTATAAGGATAGATATGTCATCCATGCATCGATTATGTATATGATTTTGTTTAATAGTGTGAATTGTTGAATTTCAGTCTAGTAGAAAAGATGGCGGCTATTCGAAATAAGGAGGTGTTAAGTACGACCTCCTCCCGCCATGATGATGATGATTCAAATGATGAGGGAAATTCTAGTAGTGTCAAGACAATACCACTACCGGAAAATCTTGATCCTAAAAGTTTTGCGAAAGCTGAGTTGAAAGAATTAGACGTTTTGGTGACTGATAGAGTGGGGAGGGCTATTGAGAAGGCCATGCCCTATTATGTTAAACAAACAACCGAGAACGTGCAAAAGATGTTTAAAGAGGAGATAGAAAAGCTTAAGAAGAGTGGGGAGTTGTTGAATGATCCGAATGCTAGAACCGGGGTAGTGAAAGAGAAGTCTACTTATCGTGATTTCACTGCTTGTGCTCCACCCACATTTACGGGGACTCTTGATCCGTTAAAGAGTTCTCGATGGATTACCGATATAGAAGGGGCTTTTCGTACGAGTCGTTGTGTAGAAGAGGATAAGGTGAACTTTGCTACTAATTACCTTCGTGAACGGGCTAAAGTATGGTGGGAAGGCAAGGCAAACGAGAAAGGTAGTGCTTGGAGAGAATCGTGCACGTGGGATCAATTTAAGGAAGTGTTCATGAAAGAGTATGCTCCTGCGGAAGAAATTGATAAAATAAGAGAAGCTTTCCATTCTCTTGTGCAAACTGAAGAAACGGTGAATGAGTTGTGGGGAAAGTTTTGTGACATGGTACAATATTGCCCGGAGTATCTTCACAATGAAAGGCTTAAAGTCGACAAATTTCAAAGAATGCTCAAGGATGAAATTCGTACGATAGTGTCACCGTTCAAGTGCGCCGACATGGAGGATCTTCTAAGTAGGGCACGTACTCGTGAAGCGGACTTGGATAGAATGAAAAGCAAAGAGAATAAGGACTTAAAAAGGAAGCATGATCATCCATCAACATTTAGTAAGCGAGGCAGGTTCGATTTTACAAGAAAGGACAACACGGGAAAGCTACCTCCTAAGTGTAATAGGTGCGGTAAGAATCATGTGGGAGAATGTAAATCCGGGATGAAGGGATGTTATAAGTGTGGGGATACTGGTCATATTAGCAAGGATTGCACCAAGCCTTTGGTAATATGTTATGGGTGCAATGAAGAAGGACATAAGGTAAGTGAATGTCCTAAATCTAATCCTAAGCAAGCGAAGCCGTTCAAGCCGATTAAAGGAGAAAAGGTTGAGGTTCCAAGGCCTACAGCTCGTGTTTATCAGATGAGTACCGAAGAGGCGAAGTCGAGTTCAGATGTTGTCACAGGTATAATTCTCGTTAATTCCAAACCCGCTCGTGTTTTATATGACTCGGGTGCAAGCGTGTCCTTTGTATCTTATAACTTCAGTAAAGAATTGTCCACTCCGTTAGATAAGCTTCCCGTACCTATAGAAGTTGAAATCGCCGATAGTAAAGTTGTGGTAGTGTCCGATGTGTATCGTGATGTAGAAATTGAGATCGATGAGAATGTTTTTAGGATCGATTTAATTCCCATAATGCTTGGAGAGTTTGATATTATTATTGGCATGGATTGGCTTAGCAACCACAATGCCGCCATTCTATGCAAACAAAAGATCGTTAGAGTTGTGAATCCTAGTGGTCGAGAAATGATGATTTATGGTGATAAGAGGGAAGGCGAGTTAAAACTTTGTTCTGTGATGAAAGCTAGAAAATATCTATCACGTGGTTGTCTAGCCTTTATGGCACACGTAGTAGATACGAGTTTCGAAAAGAAAAATATCGACGATGTTTCGATTGTAAATGAATTCCGTGATGTATTCCCGGAAGATTTGCCGGGTATTCCTCCCGATAGACAAGTTGAGTTCCGTATTGATCTTGTTCCGGGTGCTACCCCTATTGCCAAAACTCCTTATCGTCTTGCGCCGTCCGAAATGAAGGAGTTAATGAGTCAACTCCAAGAGTTACTTGATAAGGGTTTTATTCGCCCAAGTAGCTCACCCTGGGGAGCTCCGATTCTGTTCGTTAAAAAGAAAGACGGTAGTATGCGGATGTGCATTGATTACCGTGAATTGAACAAAGTCACGGTGAAAAATGTATACCCGTTACCAAGAATTGACGATTTGTTTGATCAACTTCAAGGTGCGAAGTGGTTTTCAAAGATTGATCTTCGTTCGGGCTACCATCAGTTGAAAGTTCGAGAAGAAGACATTCCTAAGACGGCTTTTAGGACCCGTTATGGACATTATGAGTTTACGGTTATGCCATTTGGTCTTATGAACGCACCTGCGGTTTTCATGGATCTCATGAACCGTGTATGTAGACCTGTAGGTCACGACTAAATCTCAAACACACACTCAATAAGACAATTAAGAACACGTACTACTACTTTATATATTATGCTACGTATGAGATGAATAATCTAATTAGCACTACTAAATAAGATAAGAGAATAAGAAGAAGAAGAATAAGAATAAGAAGTGATCGGCTTTTCAATATATCAAATGTTACAAGAGCAGAGCTTACGCACACAACATGAAAAACCAACAATATGAATGAGTCCCATGCCTTCTATTTATAGGCATTGGGAGGGGAATAATTCTTAGGAATATTCCCTTACATGTGATAAGGATAAACTTAAATATCATGACCGGTCCAAGGACTACTATTGAACCGGTCCATAAATACACAATATAGTCCTAATCGTGCAACATTTATCGCAATTGATCTAGACTTGAAATATTAATAAAACGTGTTCCTAACAATCTCCCCCTAAGTCTTGATCACAAATGTTGCATGACATCATCTTTGCTTCTTGGGCTTCTGATGTCTTGATAATCTTTGTTCCCTTGTTCTTGTTTAATGATGGTATGATGTTGTCTCTTTCTGCCAAACTCCAACGTCTTTTACGTCTTCTCCATCATGCTCATATGTCTTAGACTTGTTTTTCTGCAACTTGTTCTCACTTTTCAATCTTATAACTTGAGAAAGGTTGATGTGCTTGAACTTTTGACTTTACTATATCATATGTTAAACTTTTGATGTTACTGAGTCTTTGAGAGAACATTTCTTCAATATATGAACATGATGGAGTCTTGATGGTTGAACTCCAGCTCCTCAGCAGCAGCAGCAGCAACAGCAGCAACAGCACGAACCAACCGGTACTTACAGGCTCAGACTTGAGATCATCAACAGCATAGTGTGAAGACTTTCTCAAATCCTAACCCAGACCGTTCTGAACCGGATTCCCCCGAAAGGGATTACACGGACACACCGAAGTGCACCCACGATTCAGTGAGTCGCTGGAGATCACCCCACGACTGTAGACCGTTTGGAGCAAACACTAAGCGTAACCCACAGGGGGTTACCGAAGTGACCTGCTGTCAGAGTTGTTTGATGTTGCTCTGGCAGGATTTCCATTCAATCATTGATAATCACAATTGTGACTTTTCTCATGAATGTTCTTGGCAGATTGCTAAGATCTGCGAAGGACACTTTCTTAATTTTACTTCTGCTGCCCATGATGTAGAACAACAGAGTAATACTAAGTGTACCTAAGAGACCTTTGATGAATCTCATGGCTCTAGACTCAATTTGTGCACATTTGTTTGGTCATCGGAGGCGTGGAGCAGATTGCCTCCTTTTCAATATCAACACTCTCGTAGTGAGAGGTCGATAGATTATGAAGGGTTCTCCGTGTGAATGAAACAAATGTCTTTTGAGAGACACTTGAGTGGCTTAGAAGGTTTATTAGTGCGTCACTGGGTCCATGACGTCTTTTAGTCTTCAATACCGGTGATGCTCATCAACCAGTAGATTATGTATTGAACCCGGTGTCTGCCCTAAGGTTGAACAAATGGAGGGCTATTTCTTTTCACCCTTTTCTTTACTTTTCTTTTTAATTCTTCAACCCCTTCTTTCTCCGTTCATTCATTTTCTCCTTTTTATATCATACCTAGGACTTTCTAGTTCTAAACTATTGGTATTGTCCTTGGGTAGATCCCTCCGGCTCTGGCGGATCATAGGACGGTTTTCCCTAACCTTAGTCACCTTATAACTCCATGACTATCCTAATGATGCCATAAACCAAACCATTGAAAATCTCTCAAAGTGTCGATAATTGTAAAGACATTTTCTTGACACCTTGAGAGTTTGATGATTTTCAGAAATACTCCCCCTTAACATGTGCGCATAATTATTCAATTTTGAAATTTACACATGCCGGAAAGAGTTGGCACTTTTGAATTGATTGACTTTCAATGAACCTGATCGTTGCGAGACACGCTTACATCACCAGTTAGACTGGCTTGAAATTATTACCCGTCCAGATCAGATTCAAAGATTATCGCTCGAAATCGGTACATTCTACTCAGACACGTCCTTTGCGAGACACGCTTACATCACCAGATAAACTGGCTTGAAATTATTACCCGTCTGGGACATGTCCTTTCGACTACTGACTTTCCTATTCGTCAATTCGAGGGTCAATTCTGAGTTTGAGCACACAAGATTCCAGCAAATGAGACATCATATTTTAATCATCTTTTTCTTCTCCCCCTCAAAAATAGCATACTCATGATGTTTTTGGAAAATGTTTATGATTAAAATATGCTGTTTTTGAGTTTTAGGGAAGAATTTCAAGATCATTTGTAATTCTTTGAACAAAGATTATATTTTCAAATACTCCCCCTTAACAAGGGAATATTTGTCCTTATGAGCAGAATGTTTGAAAAAACTTTGGAAAACATTCTAGTTTTAATTCTACTCATAAGTAAGAAGCTTTCGCTCCTTTTTCAGGATTGAGGCACTGAAGCGTACCTCAGGGTCCTTTCTTTGGGGTCCGGGTTGTACACTGTTATGTGTGCACAAGCCGTAATGTACAGGCCAATTATGGAAAGAAGAATGATATGATGAAATTTGAGAATTGATTCTTACATCATCCACCTTTACCAAAAGTTGTGAACACTGGGTCAGTTCGCTGAAATAGTCTGATGGCGAATGGTGGACGACCCCCAACATAGCTCTCTAGCCTCCTCATCTGATCCCTATGGTATAACCGTTCTTCCATCTTCCGAATAAATTCCTTGACTTGTCGCAGCTCCTTTGAATTCCATCTTCTTGATTTTTCCAACATCGAATCTCGAACTCTATTGGCTAGCCCATCTCGTACACCCTTTAATGTATCGTCGCAGAACTTATGAATCTCATTGAGTGCCATGAAACGATGAAAATCAGTTGTGCTTCTGTAGACGAACCCAAAGGTTGGACGATGTAGCATGGTGTACTGAGGGTCCTTTTTGCTGTTTAGAAGAAACTGTGGTTCAACAAGGTTAATCTGAGTCTGATAACTTTCCACACCAAGCTGGAGATCTTCTACACGTTCTTTGATGATGGTTCTCCTGATGTAATGACAGAGGGAAGTACTAAGTGCATATCGAAGCTCGTTGGTCAGATGCTGCAATTTGCATTAGACCTTCATCAGATACATGTCTTCGATATCATTTAGATTTAGATCAGGAAAATCCGCCTCAGAGAATTTGTAAAGATTGTTATCGATTCTTCTTACTGTGATCTCTTCTAGAAATATATAATCGCATCTTCTAGATCCGCTTACGTTGATGACGGCCAATATTCTGAGATCACTGTAAACTGGTTCTTTTGATTTCTGGAGGACAAGTTTGTACTTGTACCAGCTTTGTCTTTTAGAGTACCAGTGATGAATCCCCAGCTCTGCATCACGATCATATTTGATGAGCCTTTTAACAAACAGATTGCTGTTAATAGCTGCTTCTTCAATGGCTGATTGTGTGTAATGAGCGGCTGGTGTGAAAGTGATAGATGTAGCGTACTTTGTCGTCCCTTGAGCTCCATTCTTTAGAAGTTCCAGATCTTTGTTGAAGAACATTTGAAAGGGAATTTCCGAGTGATGATGTCTTCGTATCACGGTCAGTGGCTTGGTCCAATCAGTGATGAATGGTTGATTCTTGCCAACTTTCCTGACGACGTCTGGACTAGCCCAGTCGAAGTCACTTGACATTGCCCGTGCAATGTTTTCAAGGTGATATTCGAGTTCTGCTGCGCTATTGGATTTGTTTTTCAGAAGAAGGAAAGCATCATTCTTGATCCGACGAAGTTCCTTCTTGGTCATTTTCTTGATATTGAGAGTTCTTTTAATTTCTTGAGTAACAGCAAAGGTGCTGTCTTCAACTCGTGAAGCTTCGTCAGTCTGAACTTGAGCGCTTGCTAGATGATCGAACCATTCATTTCCTAGCACATCCGTATCATTATCCAGCCATGTGACGACTGTTGGTCCGGTAGATGACTTTCTGCTGTGTGAAGGCTTGGACTTGGATGGCTTTGGTTTTGGTGATGGTGATGGTGAATGAGGTTGATCATCGTGTGGCTGGAATTCCATATCTTCAGTTGTAAATTGCTCATGGTGATGCTCGGTTTCAGTGGGACCAGAGGATTGATGTTTAGAAGGTTGAGATGATGGTTTATGTTCCGTTGGCTCCTGAATGTGAATCCCTGACCCGCCTTTGTGTTTCTTTTGTTCGGGTTTAGGGTCCTGATCATCCTCATCATCTTCTCGAATGCGTTTTCCTTTGTCAGCAGTTTCCTTGCATGACTTCTTCTCAATATGTGCTTGAAGAGCTGCTATCAGGTTAACTTCTTCTGGAGAAGGAGAGGTGATTTCAAAGAGTCGATCGAGAAGCACAAGCTCAATATATTCAGTGGTGAGTTCTGGAAGTGGTTTGGAGTGGGAAGAAGAAGAGACAGCTTCTTTGATCTTTTCGTCAAGTTGTGCATCAATGTGTTCATTTATGTTTTGCTGAAGATCAGGAAGAAATTGCTTAACAAATTTCTTTGCCTTGCGTGTCATATGATCTTTGATGTTGAAACCAAGGAATTCATCTATCTGCTTCTTGCTTTCCTGCATTTCTTCCATTTGTTGAGACAACTTCTTGACTAAGTCTTCCATTTCAGCCAATTTAGTTGTAGCTTGGTTGTTTCGTTGTGCTTGTGCTCTCTTTACTGCCCTTTTGAGTTTCTTTGCTGCAGGAGTCACAACCTCAACTTTTGTAACATGGACTATTCTTCTCTTGCTCTTTCCTTTGTAGGCCTTGAGAATATCTTCAGAAATTGATGCTTTTGATTTTGATTTTGGTGATGAAGATCGCGAGGATGATGGAGTGAGAGAAGGGATTGGATCATCAGATTTAGTATTTGATTCCTTTTGAGGTGAGGGTGGAGGTGTTGGATTCTTCGGCGGTGACCCAGGAGGTGTCTTGGGTGAAGAAGCAGTCGAGGACTGAACTGGTGGTTGTTCTTGCTGCTGTTGTGGGTTATGAACGACCATAGCCAGATTAGATTCTTTTGTGTCCTTTGGAGGGGAAGGAGGAGGTGTTGGAGTGTGAGAACGAAGGTAGCTATCTGCTTCCAGGTTAGCTTGAGCCTCCTCCTTACGTTTCCTTTCTTCTTCCTGTTTAGCTGCTTCCTCAAGATCTTTGGCTGCTTTAGTTGTTTGGTCTCCTAGAATGTCTTTTTCTTCTTCTAAGTTCCAATCTTCATTATCATCATTACGTGTTTGTTCCTCGGGATTGTCATCAAACATGGAATCAGAAATATCCTTATCAGATAAAACAATGTTGCTATCCTGATCTTTTGCCTTTTCCTCCTGAGTTGGTGCTCCCAAGTCGGGTTGATTAACCGAACTTGTTTGCTGTGAAGAGACCTTTGTTGATTCAGCTCCAGACCCACCGGGTTGATTAACCGGATCATCTTGGGTCATGGCTTCTTTAGGAACAGTTTGTGATCCTTTAACTCCATGTGTTCTTTCGTACTTCATCTGTTGTTCCAATACTCTCTTTGCTCTACGCTCTTCATCTTCTTTTAATGATTTGAGACTTTGTTTTTGAGCATTTTCCTTAGAGATCTTATTGTGAAATTCAGCTTCTTCCTCAGTCATAAAGACGTGTTCTTCTTCAGATTCAGATGATTCAGAGTTAGATTCTGTATCTTCATCAACGATTCTATTCGGTTCAGGCTTTGGCTGTGGTTTATTGGGTACTCTTCTCTTGATGAATGTTGTTCTTGGATGTTTTTCTTTTGGTTTAGAGACACTTGAGGCACTTCCTGTCTTTGTCTTACCTTTTGAATGAGTCTTTGAAGATCTAGATTCTTCAACCATCTTGGCAAGACCCACACGACGTTCTTGGTATGCTTTGTCGTAATCATGATAAGCTTTTGTTTCTTTGACCTCATCAGGCATCAAAAATTCTGGCAACCTTGAACCTTGCTTTCGCGTGCTTTCTTTTGGGAAATAAACTTTACCCAATGTTTTATCCATACTATACTCATGAACTTCTTGATCTGTAGGACGCTTATCAAGGTCTTCATGTTGATCAAGTAGATAGCTGATAAGAACTTTGGTGAATCGAACAAATGGGATTTTCTTGAAAATTTTACGCTGTAAGTACATTATGTCGTCCCAAATAAGAGCAGCAAAGTCAATAGGTTCTTCGTTTAGAAATCCCCACAAGACTTGAAGATGAGACAGTCTTGGATGCTCAAACCCACTATCTCTTCCCGTTATTGAATGTGTTATGATGAAGAAGATAGTCCTCCAGGGTTGAGGAATGTATCTGGCATTAACCTTGGAGATTGTGGTTAATGGTGTATCAGGTTGAACATCATAACCAATATCTTCCAGGAATTGCATGACCTCTGACTCTGAAGGTGTTGGGTGGAATCGGGCAGCAGCTTCAGGTGCCTCTGGAAGTTTCAAGGCTTTTCTGAGTGTAGCAGGTGTAACTCTGATTTTCTTCCGATCCAGTGTGCAAGTAAAGTACTTGTCATCATTGCTCTTAGTGAAGGTATCCCAGAATTGATGAATATATAGCTCTGGAATGGTGTCTGAGCTGTCAAGAATATCCCTGCATTTGTGAGCTTTGAGAATCTCTACAGCAATCTGACAACTTGGATCAGAACATTTGATCTTGTCCAATTCTACCCGTGAATTGTTCTTCCCGATTTCCAGAGTATACCCACGAGGAAAGACTTCTTCTTTGGTAAGAGCAGGAAGAGGTTGTTGTTGAGAAGATGCCATTGATGTGTTTCTGAATCAACAATCATATACGAGTATACAGAATGCATGTTTGTTAGAAAAAAATTGTTAGCTTTTAAGAACAATACATAGCATCCTATTGTATTAATGATTGTTTGTTACATGCTTGGTTAAAGAATTTATCAAAAACTAGCCAAGTTCTATAAAATTTTGATTAATTTTGATAAGTATAAAGGATATACTTAAGGAAATTGATCAAAATGTTATATCAGATCACAATTGCGATAAATTATGTCAACTGCGATAATTATTGTCAACTGCGATAATTATTACAACTGCGATAATCATGACAACTGCGATAATCATTCAATCAAGATAAGTATCTTAATTGAAATAATTATCCAACTGCGATAATCATCTCAACTGCGATAATCATCCCAACTGCGATAATTAGCTCAACTGAGATAATTAGCTCAACTGCGATAATTATCCAACTGCGATAAGTATCCAACTGCGATAATTATGACAATCACGATAATTAAGACAATCAAGATAAAAAATCTTAACTGCGATAATTATCCCAACTGCGATAACTATCCCAACTGCGATAATTTTGGCCAACTTCGATAAACTCTTATACAAGAGTTTACGAGCATATTTGTCGATGAACATTCGCTTAATTCTTAATTGTAACTCTTGATTTATGTCCACAGATTTACACAAACATCTTAGATGACTATTATGAGTATTTTGGCTAAGTTATAACATAAACAAACCACAAATACGCATAAATCAAGCTGCTAGTGTCCATGTTCTTCATAAACCCTAACATTCAATCGATTCACATACAATGTTTTCTGGGTACAAATCAAGCATAGCATTATTCAATTAAACATCAAATAACATCTTTCCAATCAACAGATCATCCAATAATACATTCACAAAGTTTTCCCCAAATCGTTGCTTAAACCCTAAAATTCAATTAGACCAATTTGTGATTTCTGGGTGTGATTAAGCATGCAATATAGGATTACTAACATTGTAAAAGTCTTATCGTACAATCTTTTTCAACACAAACGCTCTAAATCAAAATTCCCCAAATTAACGCAAACCCTAGAACTAAATTTTACGATTTTGCTTGTTCTAGCCGTTGGATCTAAAATCTGTTTAAAACCATTGTTTATTATAGCGTACTAAACATAAGATCACTCACAAATTTTGAAAATCTTGAGCGGATTTGCAGATTTGATGATAGCCGTTGATGATGGTGGGAGGGGTGAATTAAATTCGGTTGGTGAAGTTGGCAGGTGTAATAACTGCGGTTATTAATTTTGACTTTTATATCTATTAATTTAACTTTGCATGTTTTACACATTTAGCCCCCTAACCTTGATTATTTTAAACACTAAGTCCTAAACCACCATCAAGCTAACACTTAGTCTCACTTTTGTACATTTACGGCACACTACTTTCCATCTTTAAAATCTTATACACCAAAACTTGTGAAGCAACAATTTCTGAAAAACATATGCAAGTACAATTTTAAAGATTTTGGGAAAAATTATGTCTCCCCCTCAACACGTGTTAAACAATAATTGTAGACATTGAAAAAATAAACACCGTGTTGGATGAGAGATTGTACTTGCATTTTTTTATTTTTTTTTTTTTTTTTTTTTGGATATTTACAAAGATAGTTTTGGAAATGTTTGACGTGGTTATTTATTTTTAAGAAATTTTTCCAAATCGTTTGGCGTCAAACATCTCATACCAATCCGGTGAACCAGATCCACAAATCTTGCATGAGGCAAGGCTTTTGTGAACAGATCTGCCAGTTGGTGTTCAGTTCCCACAAAGTATAATTCAACAGTACCCTTTTCCACGTGTTCCTTGATGAAATGGTACCGGAGATCAATATGCTTGGACTTCGAATGCTGGACAGTGTTGCATGAAATGGCAATGGCACTCTTGGAGTCGCAATACATCGGAATCTTGTTGAATGTGTAACCGTAGTCCATTAGTTGTGATCTCATCCAGATGACTTGAGCACAACAAGCAGACATGGCTACATACTCAGATTCTGTTGAAGACAGTGAGGTGCAGTCTTGTTTCTTTGATTGCCAAGAGACGAGCTTGTCACCCAAGAATTGAACTCCCCCTGATGTACTCTTGCGTGTGTCTAAGCATCCTGCATGGTCAGCGTCTGAAAATGCAACAAGTTCAAACCCAGAATCCTTTGGATACCAGATCCCCAAATTAATGGTTCCCTTTATGTATCTAAGGATTCTTTTAACGGCTGACAAATGCCGTTCAGTCGGTCTAGACTGATATCGGGAGCAAAGATAAGTGGCAAATACAACATCCGGTCTGCTAGCTGTGAGATACATGATCGAGCCAATGATACTACGATACTTCGTAGGATCAATGAGTGTCCCATGAATGTCAGCATCTAGCTTTGGGGATGAGGAGGACATTGGGGTATTATAGGTGTCACAGCTGGTCATACCATTCTTTTTCAGGATTTCCTGAGCATATTTTGACTGACTTAGAAATATACCACGGGGTGATTGATGAACTTGCAATCCTAGAAAGAAAGAAAGTTCACCCATCATAGACATCTCAAAGTTTTGTTTCATTAGTTTAGAAAAAGCGTTTGAATATTTTTTATTGGTTGAACCAAAAATAATATCATCCACATAAATTTGTACAATGAGAATGTCGTCCCCGTGTGTTTGTATAAATAAAGTCGGGTCAACAGTTCCAATGGTAAAATGATTAGCAATGAGAAATGCGGACATTTTGTCGTACCATGCCCTCGGGGCTTGTTTAAGGCCGTAAAGGGCTTTCTTAAGCCGATATACATGGTTAGGATGATCTGGATCCACGAAGCCTTCTGGTTGTGACACGTACACCTCTTCTCGGAGTTGTCCATTGAGATATGCCGTCTTCACATCCATTTGATAGACTGTGATATTCTTGTGGGCTGCGTATGCCAGAAACATTCTAACTGCCTCAATCCGAGCTACTGGAGCAAATGATTCCTCGAAGTCAATTCCCTCTTCTTGGTTGTATCCTTTAGCTACCAGTCGGGTCTTGTTACGAATCACTGTTCCATCTGCACCGAGCTTGTTTTTCCAAATCCATTTCAATCCAACCACATAAACTCCATCTGGTCTTTCAACTAGTTCCCAAACTTCCAAACGTTTGAATTGTTCCAACTCCTCTTGCATGGATTCAATCCAATTGTCGTAGGTAAGGGCTTCTTTGATGTTTTTAGGTTCAGATTGACAAACAGTGAGTGCATACATGCAATGTTCACTGTCTGAATGAAGTTTTTGTCGTGTGAGGACTGGATTGTTAGGATTTCCAATTATGTTTACCAAAGGATGATCTCTTGTCCATTTGTGGGTGGATGGAAAATGTTGAATGTTGTTATGGTGATCTGACGGGTCCATATTGCTCGATGATGATTCTCCTGATTCTGGAATGGTTGGAGGTGGAGCAAATGGATTGAAGAATGCATTCCCGTCATAATCTGATGGTGTGGGAACTTGATTAGAAGTGGGGGAAGAATCTTCAACTGCTGGTTGAGGTGTTGTATCCATTGATGATGATGGTTCAGGTTGTGGTGCATCGGCAACAACTACAGTAGAGGTAGATGCTGTTGGATCAGGTGCTTGATTTGAGAGTTGTGGAGCAGCGGAACTTGTGGAAGCCTCTGAAGCACGGTTAACCAAACTGTCATCAAACATGGGTGCAAACAAATCTTCCAGATCCTTCCTATTAAAAGGTAGGGGTGCAGATGAAGATTCAGGGAAGTTAAGACGGTTGTTTATGGGTTCCAAGCGGTCTTGCTCAGAAGCCATCTCAGTGAGTTCATCAAAATTAGCGTGTATGGTCTCTTGAATTTCCCCAGTCCGACGATTCCAAATTCGATATCCCTTGGAGTTTTCACAGTATCCAACAAAAATCCCAATATCTGCTTTAGCCTTAAGTTTACCAAGATCATCTTTATCATTCTTCGGATAACACAATGCTCCAAAGACGTGAAAATAGTTGATGTTTGGTTTTCTTCCTTGCATAAGCTCATATGGTGTTTTGTTGTGTCTTTTGGTGATCATGGCACGATTTTGAGTATAACAAGCAGTATTGACAGCTTCAGCCCAAAGATAATCCGGTAATTGAGCATTGATCAACATAGTTCGAGCTGCTTCCACGAGCGTACGGTTTCGTCTTTCAACTACACCATTTTGTTCTGGAGTGCGAGCTATTGAGGTCTGATGAACAATTCCATGTTTCTCAGTAAATTCCCGAATGATTTGATTCTTTAATTCAGTCCCGTTGTCTGTTCTGATGATGCGGACGGTGTTGCGGACTTGAACTTGAATTTTCGTGAGAAACGTGATGAGGATAGAAGGAACTTGATCTTTAGTCCGGAGAAAATAGACCCAAGTCCATCTTGAATAATCATCAACTATTACCAGAATATACTTCTTCCCGTTAATACTCTGAACTCGCATCGGACCACACAAATCCATATGAA
Source organism: Artemisia tridentata subsp. tridentata (assembly GCA_021014915.2). NCBI lineage: Eukaryota > Viridiplantae > Streptophyta > Magnoliopsida > Asterales > Asteraceae > Artemisia > Artemisia tridentata. The sequence continues at coordinate 47,820,353 of CP139508.1, forward strand.
GCAGTTGTAGGACATGGTCTGTGTTGTGTTCTGTTTTGGGAGGAAAATGAGCACGATGACTTTTCCCTTGTTCACAAGCAGAGCACAAGTGATCCTTGGCATATCTGAATTTTGGAAGACCGTCAACTAATTTCTTCTTGGCAAGGTCAGTGATGGTTTTAAAGTTGAGATGAGACAGTCTTTTGTGCCATAACCAAGCCTTTGTGGGATGAGCCTTGGAGAGTAAACAAATAGGAGTAGAGGCAGTCATTCCTTCAAGGGAGATAGTATACAGACTGGTTCCGCGTTTCCCTTTCATGAGGTCGTTGCCTTGAAGATCACGAATAAAGCAAGTTTTCTCCCTGAATGCTACTTCCAAGTCTCCATCGCAGAATTGTCCCACCGAGAACAAATTATGACCAAGGCCTTCAACATAATACACACGGCTGATTTCGATGTTCCCATTAATGTAATCCCCATAGCCCATAATTGCAGCGAAGTGATCATTCCCGAATCTGACCGTTCCGATAAACTTAGCAATGAAGTTCTGAAGAAGTTTGAGATTGCCGGTCATATGTCGGGAGCACCCGCTATCAACAATCCAAAGGACGATTTGAATCACCTGCATCACAATCATTGGAAACAGGTGGAGAATTGATAACGGTTGGATCCGCTGGGTTAGTTACACAAGAGGTTAGTACTTTAGGTAACCATTTAAAATCAAAAGTGTTCTGTAACCAACGTTGCCAGGTCCAACTAGTCTCTGCCTTTTTCCTAAGGAATGCACTAGGTGACTTTGTAGTCTTGGATTTGGGCTTTTCTATTTTTTCCTCAGAAAGATCTAGTGGGGGCATTCCTAAAATGGACATTGTACAGGTTTTAAGCCTAGAGGAAGCGCCACTATTTCGTTTCTTTCTCTTAGTCAGCAGAGTTTTAGCAACACATTTTGTATGATCACCAGATAGTATGCTATTACGACAAAAAACACAAGTAGCATCAACCAAAACATCTTCATTAACATTTAAAGATTCAGCATTTGTTACATCAATCTTAGAACTAGACTCAGATAAATGCAATTCTATTCCTGATGTTACATTTGTCTTATTCAAACTACTAACTGGAACTTCTTCAGACTGAGAAAACTTCATCCTAGGTTTCTTGACTCTATTCTTCCTCTGTTTCTTGTGAGTCTTGGAATGGCTGACCTTAGGTGTGGTTTCTAGTCCTGTGGAAGTACAAGTAGCTGAATTAGTGGTCACATCAGATGCTTGGGTGTGAGCTTTGTCTATGACATACATCCCTGGGGCAATCTTATGAACATTTGTTTTTCCTGTGTCTAAAACTCTGATTTTCTTCTTCAAATCAATAATGATGTGTTGGAACTCTTGATTTTGAGAATCTAATTTTCGATTGAGGCGGACTGTGTCATTTCGGTTTTGAAGAATGTCATCCAGTTCCTTTTCATTTTCAAACAATTTAATTCTTAAAAAAGCTTTTGTTTCCTTAAACTTTTCAGGAACGTGACTGTTTTGAAATGATAAAGATGCTATAAGATGTTGAAATTTAAGTTCAAATTCAACACTCTGTTTTTGACACCAGTCAAGCCGTTTTTGAAGATTAAAAGCTTTGTTTTCCACATCATTATTGAGCTGTCGAAGAATCTCATTCTCATGTATCAGATTATCAATCTCCATACGCAACAACTTACTATCCACAGCATGATCATTCACAAGCAAAGCATTACCAGATTCATAGAGCGAATTCATAATCACAGACACCACGTCATAACACAAAACTTTTTCCAAGAGTCGATCATTTTCTTTTGCTAAAAATTTCCTTTGATGTTTTTGACGTTGAATTTTGTCATCTTTAGCTTTGAAAATGGTTTGCATAGATGCAACTTCCGTTTGTAACTCCTCTTCCCATTTTGTTGCGCATTTCTTCAGATTTCTGACATGAGGAAGAATTTTCTTTTGAAGAATCTCTTTCTTTTCTTTTTGAACAGGAGAAAGAAAAGATGAGATAGGAATTTGAGAACTAAACTCAATTTCACTCTCCAAACGAGAAATGTCGTCCATAAATGTCTCAAAATATCGAAGAACCCGACATTTTGGAGGCATTTGTGGATCAGCAAGATCCTCTGTCAGACAATCTTTTAAATGGACAGCAGTCGTGGGAACAGAAGTTGTAGACGAAGGAGCACTTATGTTTGTGTATGTTAACGTTTGTTCTGGATGGTCCTTAGGAGGAACAAATGATTTGCTCAAATGAGGTCGTGCATTATAATCATAATGTATCTTTGAAAATTTTGTTTGTGAATCTGATCGACCCTCAATCTTGTTAGCAAGAAACTCAGTTTCTTCATCAACAGAGTACATAACAACACGTTGAAAGGTATCATCTAACAGAAATGTTGCATTGTACAACTTAGGATTGTTTTTGAGTGCTTTGTGTAAATTACGGGGTGTGTCACTTCTGCAAAACTTACTCCTTTAGGAATATGAATATTCAGCAGAAGACTCGGTCACCCCGAGTACTTATTTGATCATCATAGCTCGTAGGATTATCTGTAATATTATCAGTAGCTTAGTATTATCAGTATTAGTATTAGTAGTATCTATATTTGTGGAGTGGGTCGGGGCTTTCCCCACTGTCAGCTCGCTCCACAGTCCACTAGGGACGTAATATGTAGTAGTATATATACCCCTTCCCACACATGGGAAGGGTTGGACCTTTTGAAGCTAATATTACACTAGTTACTTTCTCTCTCTAAAAGGCTCCCATTTCTCTCTCTAAAACACCTTCTATTCGATCCATACAAGCATCAAGATAGTGATTCATGCATTGTGAATACCCTACAATTGGTATCAAGAGCCATGGTTAGGTCCATGAGAGTTGGTATTCACGAATTAGTGTAGTTCTTGAGGTTTTTTGTTGGATTCGAATTGTAGTTTTTTTTTAAGTTTTTTATTTTGTTTGTTTAGTAGCATAAATCTCAATTTGTACTTTGTTTAGTGATTAGAAGTTGTTTTTCTTTGTACTTTCTAGATTAAGATTAGTATTAGAGTGGTAGTTAGTGTTTGGATTCACAGATTTAAGGCTCGTGTGGTGTTTGTGGGTGATTCGAGTACCTTTCTTTCAAAAGTTCTTGGATGCGGTTTGTGTTGCTTGGACGATTCTTGAATGCGGTTTGTGTAGCATCGTGAACTCGGTTTGTCTTTTACTAGTTTGGGCTAAAGGACAAACGGCATTGATAGTGACAGGTTTGGAAATTTGAGCCAACGCGGTTTGTCTCTACGGTGCGTACGCGGTTTGTGTCTACGGTGTGAACTCGGTTTGTCTATTTGACGAATACGCGGTTTGTGTCTTTGGTGTGAACTCGGTTTGTCTCTTTGGCGCACACGCGGTTTGTGTCTTCTGTGTGGACTCGGTTTGTCTACGCGGTTTGTGTATCAGGTGTGAACTCGGTTTGTCTATTTGGCGAGTACGCGGTTTGTGTCTTTGGTGTGAACTCGGTTTGTATCTTCATTGTGAACTCGGTTTGTCTCTTGGCACATACGCGGTTTGTATCTTCATTGTGAACTCGGTTTGTCTATTGACACATACGCGGTTTGTACCTCCATTGTGAACTCGGTTTGTCTCTTGACGCATACGCGGTTTGTGTCTATGCTATTTGTCTAGGCGGTTTGTGTCTTGGTGATTTTCGAAATTCCCGCGAAAGATTCTATTTCTCGGTTAAATCACAAGATCAGCATAATATTGTATTCACTATGACAACTAACTCAGACTCCATCATATCGGAGGTTCTCAAACTGTACGATGATGCTAAGGATCATGGGAACTATGATTACACATCTCTAACAGAAACAAATGATACTGATTCTGCTGGAACTGATGTGTCACACTCGCAGTTACACATGAATGAATGCCTTGAGGATATGCAGTTGACTAATGCAAAGGAAAGTCAAGTAGCATGCTTCCGTTCACTTCTATCACACATTAAGGCTTTGTTCGGTAACTCTGAATATGTGATGGGGTACAGACGGGCATTTGCTTCACTCTTTGGTCAGGAAATTAGCGATTTCACAGTCATGATGACATTATATCTGGATCAACTTGAACAGGAGCTGGTCAAGGAAGAATATTCTGAAGGTAAATCCAAAGACGCTCTCAATGTGATCAACTATCAATTCCAAATGTTCATCAACTCTCAATACACTGGGGACTATTATTGTGACTGTCAAGTGACTAAAGAGTGTTTCGCTAAATATACTGGGTCTGAAATAGAAATGTACAAAACGACACTGCTACTGCGGATAAGGGATGTCTATGGGTTCATTGAGGAAAAAGGTCAGCAGGGTAGGAATGGAACAAAATCAGACAAGAAGGATGATAGTGTTAGCACAGGAAGTGACCTCTCAAGATGTGAGAAGAAATCTCAAGAATCTGAAAATCATCAAGCACGGTCTACTGTGGTACATCTGGCTTATCTAGATAATATTGTTTCTAATGAACCTGTACATGTTAATTCGTCGGGTTCTCTGCCTACGACTGATTCTTCCAAATCACATTTTTTTGAAAAACATGATATGATTGAAAAAAGGGTTTACAATGAACTTTTAAAAGGATTTTCAAAACTTGAAAAACATTGTGTTGATCTTGAAATTTCAATGCAACAATTAAAAGAAAAGTTCCAAATTAACCTTCCATCAAAAAATCCTGAATTACCTGACTTTCGGGAATTTTTCATGATAAATGAGTTGAAAGATCAGCTGGAGGCCAAGAACGCGACTATTAAAATGCTAAGGACCAAGTTAAGTGTATTACAAGAAAAAGTCAATGATGATAAAACCTTACGTGACACAAACACCGTTGTGGTACAGGCTGAAAATGATCACCTTCAAGCACAAAACATTAGGAAAAGTTTCTCATTAGATTCTCGTAGGAATGATGTAAAGAAGTCGGCCAAGAACAGGGTGAATCCTAAGTCTGTCAAATCACCAGTCTTGGGAACATCTTCTCCAAGGTGTGCTCCCCGAGTTGGTGAGACTAAGAGTTTGCCTAAATCTGTCACTTCACAACCTAGACATAAGGGAACATTTGCTAAGAGTCACTTTCAGGATAAGTCTCATATGACATCAACAATGGAAGATAATGATCATGTCACTGCAACCATTACGTCTACAAACAATCACCATAGGCCTCTAAAATCAATGAAGCACCCTAGGAAACCTAATAGATCTAGTGCAAAAAAACAAGAAACTTTCTCTTGTAAAAACACTAAGGTGCCTCAGGAACATAGCTTATTTAGAACGTGCCTAAGATGGTTGCCAACTGGTAGAATCTTTAAGCAAATTGGTCGTCAGTGGGTACCTACTGACACGGAAAATGATTCTAAGAATGGTTGCAAGAAATCACAGAGACAGGACCCCACAGTCACTAACCAATATACATGCGTACAAAATATTTATGATAGTGCAGGGAGACGGTTTCCGCGTGCAGCTACTCTCTCAGAATGCATCATAAAAAAACTCAAGGTGTGGCTACCAAAGGGGACATCAACTCCCATAGAGGAGGTTCGGAGAAACCCACCGGTAATGCACGGGAACAATGACTTTTGAACAATTCAGTTCAAAACTCGTACAGATTTTACGAAGAAAATCTCAAGTATCCTTTTTCTTGGTGTATATAGCTTCTCCTATTTTATAGGTACATGTTTGTTGTATATATATATAGTATTATGTGTTCTTGGACAAAGAGAGGCATGTCTTCTGGATATCGATAACATTTACGACCCTAGAAATGTCATTCAATAATGACACGGGGTTTTAAATGAAGCTCGAACAGAAGTAGATCTTAATAAGTAAATCATGTCTCTGTGGTTTGCTATTACTTTAGATAGCAACCCGCGCTTCATTTTGGGGAAAGCACGTCGCCAAAAGGACGGCTGTCCCTCCAACAAGGTGATGTTCACCTGAGCATGGATTACTTCATATTCATGTTCATTCATACTGATGATTTCTGTTGGTCTTAAAACATTCACCGTTGATCTCATCAAGTGATAAATTGCTGTTCAATCAATGTCTAAAACTCTCTACAAAAGCTCAGTCATTGATTGAGGGGGAGAACAATAGCAATTTAAACTTGTATATGAGTATTCATTGTGTAACTGACTGGGCTACTATTAAGTCCTTAGGGATTTAGTGTGTCGTAACTGGTTTGGATGCCAATAAGTGTTAGAAAGTATTTTGTTTGGAAAGCCAGGGACTACAGGAGTCACTTTGAACAAAGAGGAGATTTAGGAATAGGGTGCTAGAATTGTTAAAAGTGGTGAGTTAGGAGGAGGTTGTTAAATTTGTAACTTATGCGGTTTGTCTAACCAACAACTACGGGGACCAAAAGTGTCGTTAAGCTAAACTTCAAAGATTGTAGCCTATGCGGTTTGTCTAACCAACAACTACAGGGACTAAAAGTGTCGTTAAGCTAAACTTCTAAGTTAGATAATCTTACGAAACGCGGTTTGTCCCTCAAACACTCTCTCTCCTCCACAATTTAACCAATCGAACCTATCTCTCTCTCTAACCAAATCCACGATCACCATCTTTAGCCATTCATCGAGATTTCCCTAGGTAATGATCGACCCTCACTCAAATCAGTAGGTTGTTACGAGTTTCACTCCTAGATTCTTAATGACTTACTTATTTTTTTTAGGTTGATCCGTTCGACTCGTCTTTCGATCCTAGGTGAGTCTGTTATTTCTTATTTTGAGTGATGGGATTCTTAGTTATGAATGTATTGATAAGTGTTATATGCTTTGATTGCTTCATTATTCATGTTGTGTGTTGGATTGGTGAGATTAGTCGAGCGATGTTTGACTCCTTAAGTCAAAATCGCTCATGAGTCTTGAATTTGTTCAATCAGTGTTAGATTAATATGTCTCTAGGGTCGAATGGGTTTCTTTTATCACTAACCAAATGAGTAATCTGATTTGAGAAATTGATATGTCGATTGTTAGTTCTTTCATGGTTAGATGCGATTAAGTCGATTGATAGTTGGTTTAATTAGGGTGAATGTGGACTGAAATAGGGTTGTTTGATATAAGATCTTGGTGTGTTGTTGTCGTATGTACATTCACTTGCATAGTATTGAATGATTTGATGATTAAGTAGTGATATATCCTTCAATGCGGTTTGTCCAGCTTAGGTCGATAGTTTGCAATGTGTTGTAATTAATCTCGGTATGGAATTATGTGATTCTTGTGTGAAGTGATTAGCATGTCATGAGGTTTTTGCATAATGTGAAATCTGTTTGTATCACTCTCTACATGATCTAGGGTATAGGTTACTTTATGATATGTTCATCGGTGCTATTTGTGTGTTTTTTCTTGAATGCTGTTTGTCTATACATCACAGACTCGGTTTGTCTGATTAGTCACAGACGCGGTTTGTATGTTTGATCACAAATGCGGTTTGTCTGTTTAGTCTCAGACGCGGTTTGTTTGATTAGTCTCAGACGCGGTTTGTATGTTTAGTCACAGACGCGGTTTGTATGTTTAGTCACAGACGCGGTTTGTCTGTTTCATCACGAACGCGGTTTGTCTAAATAATAACGAACGCGGTTTGTCTAAATTATCACTTACGCGGTTTGTCTAAACAATAACGAACGCGGTTTGTCTAAATTATCACTTACGCGGTTTGTCTAAACAATAACAAACGCGGTTTGTCTTAACTATCTCAAACGCGGTTTGTCTTATTTGTCATGAATGCGGTTTGTCTGATTGATCATGAATGCAGTTTGTCTATGATTATAGATGTTGTTGTATACTTGGAAATGAAATGATGTGAAGTTAATGCTTTATAATGGTAATGATGGTTGCTGCATTTTAGGTCTCTCACTATTGGGTGTTACTTGATTTACTGTAGTCTTGTGTTCTGTACACATTGTCTCTGTGCTAACCTCATGGATTGATTCACATCTAACTTGCATAGACATACTTTCGTTATGTGAATGTGTGTGTAGATACAATGACAGATACAGGGATCACTACTTCCTCAGAACCAAATCCTGCAGTTCCAACACCTGTTCGCACAGATGAACAAATCCTTCCTAAGAACAAATGGATCCCTATTGGAAGGAGCAACTGCTATATCGATGTGGCAAGACCTCAACCCAATCCTATTTACAAGATATCTGTTGATATCTTAAAGGATACCAACTTCTTCAGAGCATTCACTGCATGTGCAACCGTTCCGTCCATATACATTCAACAGTTCTGGAATACTATTGAGCTCAACAAAGACACTGGTAATTACCATTGTCAGTTAGATGAACAATGGTACGAGCTGACATCAGACACCATCAGAGAGGCTCTTCAAATCTCACCGGTTGTCATTGATAAGCCCTTTACTCAACCTCCTACATCCGAGGCTCTCGTTCATTTTGTCAATGATCTGGGCTATCCATCAACCGTCCTCAAGGTGTCAGCGGTAGTCACCAGTGAAATGTATCAACCATGGAGAACACTCGCCACCATCCTCAATCTATGTCTGACTGGGAAGACTTCTGCTTATGAAAGACCTAGGGCTCCAGTGCTTCAAATTCTGTGGGGAATTATTAAACGTTCCAACATAGACTTCGCTGAAAGGATCTGGGAAGAATTCATTCACTCCATTCACACATTCCAAGAAGACAAAGCAAAACTGGAATCTAATCTGGCCACCAGGAAGACAGTGAGGAAGATGTTAATCCCTAGCATCAGATTCACTAAAATGATTATCAATCACCTCTACTCTCTTCACAAGTTCCATCCTAGAACTGATTCTCCTCTCCATTTGTCCTCTGAAGAATTTGTTCTGGGAAATCTCAAATGGGCTGCTAAAGGGGTCAAACAAGAAGTCTTTGGAAAGCTTATTCCTGAGCCTCTTATCTCAGATAACATTCGTCAAGCTTCCTATTATAAGGAATATCTGAGCAAAGTAGAGGGATATCTTAAGTCTCTCTCTAAGAAGGTAAGAAGTGAAGCAGAAACCTCTGAACCAGAAACCCAAAAATCCATCAAACAAACCCAATCTAAGTCAAAATCAAAGAAAAGAAAGGATGCACCCACAGAAGTTGAGGAATCTAAGAAAAGTAAGAAAATCAAAAGGAAGGCTTCAAGCAAGAAGGTGAAATCTAAGAAAATCAAGTCAAAAGGAAGAGATGATGATGAAGAGATGGTGATTCCTGAACTAAGTCTAAGAGATGAAGAAGATCCGGATTTATTACAAGCCCTGGAGCTGAGTGCTAAAGAACACGCTGAATCAACAAAGATTGCTACGAAAGGAGTTGTCATTAGAGAACCTGGTGTTGAGAGCAGTAAACCATTACCTGCAGTAGAGGGCAAAGGTAAAGGAGTAGCTACAGTGGTACAAGCGGCTAAGACTCTTCTCACCATATCATCTCCAGCATCCAAGACAACCACACGATTTGTGCTCAGGAAACGTGAGCAGGGATCATCTAGAGCACTTGACCTCTCTGAAGGACATCAAGACGAATCACCAAGTTTAGAAGCTGCTCAAGATTCCAGTGATACAGAAAGCGATGAACAGTTGTACAAGGAAAAGGAGGTGGAAATGAAGATCGCACATGCAGAAGTTAAGGAACCACAAGATCAAAGTGAGAGACGAGAAGAGGAAGTTCATAAGGAAGCTGAGTCTGGTAACGTTATTAATGAAAAGAAGGAGGAGGTGAAGGGCACACACACTGACATTAAGAATCCACAAGATCAAGGTGAGAGTCAAGGAGAGAAAGTTCAGAAAGAAGCTGAATCTGATAACATCGCTAAGGAAGCTCATGATCAGATTACAACAACAACTACAGAACCTCCACAAGAGATACAGCATGAAGAATTCGTGGCTTCTACATACCCGGGGATTCATGAGAATCTGAAAATGAAGGAGGATGAGCTAACTCTCCTGAATGAACCAACAGGGTCTACTGGCACTCTATCGTCTCTGAAGAACCTTGACACAGACTTCAACTATGGTGATCAATTCATTCTGGATAAAGCCAACGACAACATCACAGAGACTGACATACCACATGATGATAAGGAAGTGGAGTCAATGGTGTCTGTACCAATTAAACAAGACATGACTGGTATTAGACCTTTGACAACTCCAGTGTCCACAATAGCAACCATCATAGTAGATCCCTCACCAGAAGCAACACCAGCAACACCCATCCCACCAGAAGTATCATCCAATTTAGCATCAAAACTAACTGCTGCTACAAAGCTCATTGATGACATGTCACTAAAGATGAAGAATTATGAGCAGAGACTACTCAATGTGGAAAAGCTTAATATAGAACAAAAGGTGGCCCAAGCTGTGAATGATCAAGTGGAAGAAGCAGTCAGATGGGCAATGGAAGCTCCTATGAAGACACGATTCAGAGATCTTCCTACTGCTGATATGAAATCAATCCTATATGACCGAATGTTTGAATGTGGTCAGTATCAAGGTCACGAAGATCATCAACGGCTTTATGAAGCGTTGGAAAAATCGATGCATCGTGACAATCAGGATTTCCTTATGGCTGAGCTTGAAGAACAACGGAAGAAGAAGAAAAGGAGACAAGATAAACCCGGAACACCCCCTGGCTCTCCACCACATCCTCCTCCACCCCCTCCACCTAGTGGTGGATCTGGAGCAGCAATGATGTCAGGAGCTTCAGAATCCACTCAAGCTCAAGCTCATCATCGTCCAACTGAATCTTCTGGTGGTAAAGATCAAACCACTACCTCTTCTGGCCCAAACACATCTAAGGGTGTTTCAAAGGCAGGATCGCTTGCATGGACCACAGTTGATGACAGATACAAGCCCTCGTTCTCGCCAGTTCCTGAAGATTTTGTCATGAATGAGGAATCGGTTGCAGACGATCTGTCTACTCAAACTGATGAAGAAGATATCTCAGCTAACACCAATATCCCAACTGTTGATCCTAATCAGAAATGGTGGTTGGAATTCTTGCGCACAGACAAACCGGATGATTCAGAATCCTCGAGAAAGCGACCCACCAGGGAGGATAGGGAATCCTGGATAAAACCTTTATCTGATGAAGATCGAGAACAAATTCCTGAACCTAATTGGTCTATACCATCATCATCATCAGACAAAAGCATTCCGGTAAACAATTGGGCAGTTACTATTGCTTCGCAACATAAATCTCCTTCAGAGAACTCATTGCTGGCAAAGTCTAATGACATGGGGGCATTTATTAGTTGGTTCTGTAAAAAGAAAGGCATCACAAATCTCACTCCCCAAGACTTGGAAGGTCCTGCATATGAAATCGTTAAAGTGTTTCATCCTGACGTGTATCATCTTCAATATCAAATGGAAGAATGTCATCGACTATTTACTGATCAAGTTGATGACCGGATTCTTGCCTACGACGTCAACCGACCTCTTCCCTTTGATGGTCCTCCAGGTCAAAAGAACATTCAAGCAGATCTCTTCTTTAACAATGATCTGAGGTATCTCCGGTTCGGGAATAATGGTGATCGTCAGGCATTATCTATCTCCAAGATGAAAGCAGCTTACTACCCAGACATTGGGCTGGAACAAATGGTGCCTGATCACGTATGGTCAGATGAAGAATACAAATTTGAACTTGCTGCATCTTATGGGGTCACACATTGGTGGTTCCACAAGAAGAGATTTTACATTGAACGGCACGCAGGAGAGGGTAGTCGTCAGGGTATACGCTCACATCTGAGAATCTTAAGTGTTATCAAAGTTGATATTCACCCAATGTATGGATATGAGTATCTTAAAAGGATAGTGCTTCGTCGTGCTGATCAAAAGGATTATATCATTTCTGAAAGCGACTTCAAATATCTATCTCCGAGTGACTTCGAGGATCTCTTCCTTTTGAATCTTCAAGGGCACCTGAATCATCTTCCACCTCGCGACAAGAAGGCGCTTGCTGCTGCTGTTAACTTATGGATCCGGGGTCTTGTCATCAGGCAAAGGGTGAGTGATTTTCAACTAGGGATGGAGAGCTATCAGACCAAACTCAATCTCACGAGACCATATTGGGAACGTAAGGGTCTCGAGTACCTTCACGACTTCAAAGTTATCGAGTCTCCAAGAGCTGTCAAGTTCACTGACCAACATGGGACTCCAATGATGATGCAATTCAGTGAGATTCATAAATTCAGCGATGGTACCCTGAGGATGATTGATGAAGCACTGGATTTCAGGATTAAAGACTACAAACTAAATCCCCACAACCCACAATTGAAGACTCAGTTCTGGACTGATCTGGATGTACAGAGGAGCAAAGAGTTTATGAATGCCATAGAGCGTAGACTGAAAACAAGAAGGATCTTTCGCAGCTTGGAAAGCTTCGTTGGGGGAAGAGTTCGTGAAGGAGATTACAGATTGATGGAAAGAACGACATGAGCTGATCCGCTCCACAAGTGGTCTCTGTAGTAATAGTAATCTTTTGTTGGGCTCTTGTAATGCTACAATGTAATATCCTATAATCATGTAATACTCTATGTGTGATCTGTGTATATTGACAAGTAATCCTCTGTCGTTAATTTATGAGGGAGCATAGTATGCTCCTACCTCAGAATACGTTTAAACCTGACCACGTTTTCTCCCGAATTTTTCTAAACATATTTAAATCAATTGGGATCACAAATCTCAAATGGTTTGAAATTTTTGATCGGGGGAGAGAATGTGATTTAAATAGGAAATTCTGATAAAATGTGATGATTTGGAAGTTAATGTATGCTCTCCCGTATGTGCTAAACCATTTTGTAAATCATGGCACATATTGAGGGGGAGCAAAATGTTTTGGTCATAAAAGCAAGCTCCTCCATATGTACGAAAAACTTTCTTATATCAATGCATATATTGAGGGGGAGCAAATGGTTTTACAAAACAATGGATTTTGGCATCTCGTGTGGCTGTGACTCAGAATTGACGAAACTTGAACTGTCATCAATCGAAAGGATTCGTCTTGGCCGGGTAATGACTTCAAGCTGGTCTAACCAGTGATGTAAGCGTGTCTCGAAAAAGATGAATCTAAGTAGAGTGTACCATTTCGAGAAACTTTCTATGGACTTGACCAGGACGGGTAATAATTTCAAGCTGGTCTAACCAGTGATGTAAGCGTGTCTCGAATCGGTCATGTTCACTGAAAGTGGATCAATTCAAAAAGTGCAGGCTCTACCTAACATGTGCAAATTTATAAAACAATCAACCGAGCGCATGTTGAGGGGGAGCATTTGAAAAAATATAAAACTCTCAAGTGTTTGCAAAAATGTGTTTCTGAATCATGAACACTTGGAGAGATTTTTCAAAGATTTGGTTTGGCAATCGTGGATGAATATCAAAGACCTACCATTTTAACTAATGTATGGAGTTATAAGGATGGTTAGGTTAGGCTCAAGTTCCCACGATCCCGCCAGAGCCGGAGGGATCTACCCAGGGACAATCCACTAGTTAGTGTAGAAGTCCTTAGGTATGATTAAAAAGGAGATATGTGCATAAGGGAATAGTGCCGACTGAGATGGAGCTAACACTGGAACAAACCCAACAAGGTGTTAGTTATGAAGTCTCGGTAAGCACTGAAGGGGTTGAAGAATGAAAAAGAATTGTAAAGAGAAAGGGTGAAAAGAAATAGCCCTCCTTACAACTTAGGCAGAAACCGGGTCAATACATAGTCTGTCAGAATCACTTAGTTGATTGCTGGCATTGAAGACAAAGTATCATGGACCCAGTGATACGCTGCACAACCCTCCCTAGCCACTCAAGGTCCCTCAAAGGATTCTTGTTTCAATTGTCACGGAGTTCAATACATTCCTATCATCTCTCTCACTCCGAGTTAGATGATATTGAAAAGGTGGCAGTCCTCTCCAGCCTCCGATCACCAAATCAAAACGCACAATTGAGTCTAGAGCCACGAGATACATAATAAGATCTCATAGGGACACGAATCATTTCTACACTGGTTGTTCAACCTTAAGGACACCAGTTGTAATCTCATGAGTCCTACGCAGATCTTAGCAATCTGCCAGAACATTTATGAGAGAATTTACTTATGTAATTCTCAATGATTGAATGGAAATTCCTGCCAGGGTCAACATCAAGCAGCCCTGAAAGCAGGTCACTTAGGTAATTCCTCGTGGATTACGCTTTGTGGTCGCGGCGGTTTCAACCGGTCTACAGTCGTGGAGTGATCTCCAGCGACTCACCTAATCGTTGATTTACTACGGTAAAATCTTAAAAGGCCCTCTGTGGGTTTTCGTTTAGGAACGGTCTTGGTAAGGATTAGAGAGAGTCTTCACACTATGCTGTTGACGATCTCGAAGTCCAAACTAGTAAGTACCGGTCGAATTATTGCTAACTGTCGTATGCAGGAATTTCTGGCGGATGTTGCTGTGGAATGCTGTAGCTGGTTGCTGTTGTAGCTGGTTGCAGAAAAGATGCCAATCCATCACCACATGTTCACACCACATCATCATCAAAGAAGTCATGATCACCCTAAAAGACCTTCAACACAGCTTCTGCTCACTCTGATGCTGAAGATCATGACACCATATCGTGTGAGCATGTCGGCTCTAAGTATATTTCATTACATGGAGTATTACCACAGAAAGATGACTTGGAGACTCAAGTGGGATGATAATTTCAAGAATTGCTCAAAGTTCATCCAAGACAAAAGAGAAGTCATCTGCAGATCACTGATGTTTGCACAACAAGCTATGACATTGAAGATTCAATGATTGCGAGCTATGATGTCAAGATCCAAGGAAGAAGTACTGAAACTCAAAACATTACTTCTGGGGTGACCTCCCTTAGGGGGAGATTGTTAGGAATATGAATATTCAGCAGAAGACTCGGTCACCCCGAGTACTTATTTGATCATCATAGCTCGTAGGATTATCTGTAATATTATCAGTAGCTTAGTATTATCAGTATTAGTATTAGTAGTATCTATATTTGTGGAGTGGGTCGGGGCTTTCCCCACTGTCAGCTCGCTCCACAGTCCACTAGGGACGTAATATGTAGTAGTATATATACCCCTTCCCACACATGGGAAGGGTTGGACCTTTTGAAGCTAATATTACACTAGTTACTTTCTCTCTCTAAAAGGCTCCCATTTCTCTCTCTAAAACACCTTCTATTCGATCCATACAAGCATCAAGATAGTGATTCATGCATTGTGAATACCCTACAACTTCCAAGTGCAAAACTTACTCCTTTAGGACTCGGTTTCACAACATTCTTTTGAATTTGCGTTACAGAATTACCCGTTTTATACACAACGTTTTGAAATTCTTTGAGTTTGGTTTCCAAATCCAGAATTTGATCAAGATAGGAGTCAACACGTTTCCTAGTGGCTTGCTTTTCTTCAAGAAGATCCTTCTGAGATGCAGAAAACTCAGATTGAGTTTTTAACAACTCAGAATTTAAAGCATCAATTTGTTTTTTGAATTCAAATTGATCCTTTTCTTTTTGAGAGAGAAGCTCAGCTTTGGCTACGGTTAGCTCACGAACTTGATTTTCGAGATTTTGAACTTTTACGTATTCTTGTTGAAAAGCTATTTCAAAACCTTTTTCACGTTTATCTTGTTTAAGATATCCCGAAAGTTGTTGTTGGTAGCACTCATTATCCTTTGTTAACAATGCAATTTTATCTTTGAGCTTCTGATTGATGTCATTGCATTTTTCTATTTGTGACTGGGTGGTCAATAACAAGGCCTGTAATTCCGAATCTTGATCAGTCAAAGGATCTGTTTGATCAAGATGATCACAATTGTCATCATCAATGGGATCATCAAATGAAACAACGGTATCATCATCATCAAATGATACAACCGTGTTGATTTGATCATCGAATGTTGATGAGAATGAATCATGTTGATCAAACGTTTCATTTGTAGATGAAGATGCAGCTGGTAAAGCAATTTCATGGATGAGACATGTAGAATCAGGTACCTGAGAAAGACCATCGGTATCATATACCGGGCCTGACTCGGAGATGTTCATTTCTTGCATATTAGCCATAAGCATGACTGCAGCATTTGCCTCTAAATCTTCCATTTCATCATCTGATTCCACATTAGCCATAAAACTTTGATCATTCTGAGTCAACCTTCCAGCAGCTTTTTCATCTTTGAGTGCCATTAAAAGAGCCTCTTTGTGATAAGCACTGCCCATTGTTCTTGGCTTCGGACAAGCATTTGCCATGTGACCGTTCCCCCCACAGTTATAACATGTGATAGACGTATTTGCAATGCCTCTCTGAACATTCCCAACATTCGAATTTCCTCTCTGAGCATTCCCCATACTGTTTCTGTTTGCCCCTGCAGTATTGAACCTATTTCCTCCTGACTGAACCCTTTGAGTACCATATCCATGATTTCCCGAACCATATCTGCCTGAGGACCTATTTTGAATTTCAACTCTGCCATCATGAACAACTGCCTGATTCCTGGTATTTGAAGATGAACGAAGACGGTTGTTGGATTTGGTGAATCTTCCAAATGCGTTAGCAATCAATCCAAATGCTTCATTAAGAGAGTTGAAAGCATCCTCTTCTTCATCATAATCTGCATTTGAGTACAACATTGAATCGGTGTTGTTGTATGGAACCAGCTGGTTATCAGAGTATGGTTGTGGTGCTTCATAAGGAATGATTTGATTATGAGGTTGGGGTGGAGGACTTGGTTGAAACGATGAGTGGCCAAATTCCTGGTGTGGTAAAGAGAACTTAGATTGAGCAACGAGAGCAAGTGAGTTTGATGTTGGTGCGGGTGTGAAACCTCCTCGTGCTGCAATTTCTTTATCCACTTTTGATTGATGTTGTCTGAGGTAATCATACATGAGTCCATATTTGACATCACCAATTTTCTTTGTCTGCCTTACAAAAGTTGCATACTTTTGCCATTCAGGACCAAGACATCCAAGGAATTTTGAGTTGACAGCAATCTTTGGTAACTTTATATCATGACGATCAAGGTCATTGATAATGTTGGTGAAACGGTGATAGTAAGATTCAATGGTTTCCCCTGGTTCCATGATGAAGTGGGTGTACTCCATATACAATTTAGACTTAAGATCTTCCTGGTTTAGCTCTGTTCCTTCCATGAGAAGATGAACATGTTCCCACATATCTTTGGCTGTCTTTTGAGCATCAATACTTCGATAGATAGGATTGGGAATCCCTTGAAGTATGAAAGACATTGCCAATTGGTTTGCTTCTTGTTGTAATGTTTGCTCAGTTGTATAATTTGCAACAGGAATGGGAGTGGTTGTTTCTTCTCTCTCTGTAGTTGCTGGAACAACAGTAGCTGGAATAGGATAGGGTCCTTCTTCAATAACTTTCTTGAGATAGATACCATGAGGTTTTTTCAGTTCAACGAATCTGAGGAATCTACTAGCCCATTGCACGTAGTTACCCGGAGTTAACATTGGTGGAGTTTCTTGACTTCCAGCTTCATGACGTGATTGCTGACTACTAATTGCCTCACACATCTTGTTAAACCAATGAGATTCTCTGGAGTAGGATGAATAATTCTGCAGTTGTTGATTCTGTTGCATGATCTGTTGTGGGGACACTTGTGGTGGAGATAGAAATTGATGTTGTTGTACGAATGCTTGTTGTTGTTGATACTGAGGGTGAAATTGCTGTTGTTGTTGTGGATGTTGCTGTAGCTGGTAGTAGTAATTGAAATGAGGTGGTTGAGACATATCTGGATCTTGTAAGATAATTAAGATATGTGTTGATGATGTAGGTTAAGTTGGTTTAGAAATCTAGAGATTTTGTTCAAATGCGATAAAGTACTGTTCACCAAATGCGATAGGGCAATACACCAACTGCGATAAGCAAGTGCGATAACAGTTCACCAAGTGCGATAAGATCAGTTCACCAACTGCGATAAGGACAATATACCAAGTGCAATAACCTTCAATAGCGATAACGAAGTAGAAAGTGCGATAAAACTATCAAGTGCGATAAATAATGACAAGTTAAATATGTTATCTTGAAGTGCGATAATTTATTGCAAACTGCGATAAAGTATCCAACAGCGATAAGATAATATATCAAACTGCGATGATTTATGGCAAGTGCGATAGATTTATCACAAATCCAAATTCGATAAATTCTCAACTCTTGTACAAGAGAAGAGAAGCAACTAAGTCGAAGTATTACTACTTTCTAATACAAGAAAGTCTAATACTGAGTCCCAAATGCGATAATTGAAGATTTCCCAAATGCGATGAAACCCTAATCTTTCTTGATTCAAACTGCGATGAAACCCTAAGTTATCTTGATTGCAACTGCGATAAAAACCCTTCAACTGCGATGAAACCCTAAATTGTCGAAGTTCACTCAGGAAGCAAAACTAGCACTTTTCATCAACTTTTCCAATACGCTAAAAATACGGATTACACCAAATCGTCTAAATAACCAATAAACCCGATTGTTTTTGACCTTAAACGATTAGTAATCAAAAAATTTAAGGAAGATTAAACTTTTTAACGTAGAAAATATGAAGATTAGTGAAAGTTGTGACGAAATCAAATCGAATTTCAACAAAAATGAGAGTTTGCACGTTGAGATGTGAACAAAACCTTTCGAAAACTATAAAACCAACGTAATTAACACTACTAATGATTCAAACACACGATCCTAATTATCCCTAGGCGAATGATACCACTTGTAGGTCACGATTAAATCTCAAACACACACTCAATAATACTATTAAGAACTCGTACTACTACTTTATATATTATGCTACGTATGAGATGAATAAGCTAATAAGCACTACTAAATAAGATAAGAGAATAAGAAGAAGAAGAAGAATAAGAAGTGATCGGCTTTTCAATATATCGAATGTTACAAGAGCAGAGCTTACGCATATGACATGAAAAACCAACAATATGAATGACTCCCATGCCTTCTATTTATAGGCATTGGGAGGGGAATAATTCTTAGGAATATTCCCTTACATGTGATAAGGATAAACTTAAATATCATGACCGGTCCAAGGACTACTATTGAACCGGTCCATAAATACACAATATAGTCCTAATCGTGCAACATTTATCGCAATTGATCTAGACTTGAAATATTAATAAAACGTGTTCCGTGTAACAAGACCGATGTTGGATAAATTCGTTATAGTGTTCATCGATGATATCCTTATCTATTCTAAGAGTAAGGAAGAACATGAACTTCATCTTCGAGAAATCCTTGAAACGTTGAGAAAAGAAAGATTGTATGCTAAATTCTCGAAATACGAATTTTGGTTGCAAGAAGTTCAGTTCCTTGGGCTGAGTTACAATATCACACAAATTGGTTTGGACTGAATTGAAATGGACTGGACTGAATGATCGGACCAACGAAAATTGTTATCCATTTGATAAAAAGTATTGGATACAATTTTAATAGTATTAGTATAATGAGTGGTATTTTGGTTATATAAATTTCATGGGGATACATATCTCACGGCTAGAATTGTTTGCTTAACAAAATGACTATGGGGTTTTTGTACGGTATTGCTTATTTATCAAGTTAGTCATATCGGTTTGTCTCCATCTGTATTTATTACTCATTACTATTATCCGGTTGAATTAAAAGGATGTTTGATTAAAGGTTGATTTGATAGAATTGTATTGAGAGTATTTATTGACATATTCTCACGCAATATGTTTAAACAATTGATTTTACGGCATGTACACAACATTATGATGATTCCGATAACTCGCAACCATCAGGAGGGAGAAGTAGTGTACACGGGGATTTATCGGGTAAATGAAGAAGGGCTATAGGCATATACACCATTGTTTTTTCTGGTAGAAAGACAGGTATTATTGTTTCATTTTCCGTGATTGGTTGATTGAGGGAACTGCGCTTAATCAGGAACCGAAAAGGTACCACTAATGTGTACATCGAGGCTTTTATTGAAGAACTTAATCCTTAGGGAAGAAGAAATGTATACTTCGGAGACGCACAACAGGTTCACGTGATCGAGCTTAATAATTTATGCCAGAGAGACGTCCGCAGAGATGATCATTGCTTCAACTTGTTACTTTGGTGGTATCATTTCGTCTTCTGGATTTTTTTCTGTGAAGCATTTTATGTGAGTTATGTTGATTTGAGGCTCCCCGAACGACAACCATTGTGCTACAGTCTAGTGTCTACTGAATCCGCTGCGTGTCCCGTTGTGTGCTTTGAAGACTAAAGAGACTTTATGAAAGAAGGATGTCAGTTCAGGAGGGAGCAGATAAATGAAAAAGGCTCACTAGCTAGGAGGGAGTAATAACCTAACTAGACCATTACAGTTGAAGTTCAAAGCCAAAGATCAAATGCCGAGATCGTCGGAAGAGAGAACTTCAAGTCATCCTCGGTATCTAGACTACAGAGACTCTGCACTTCAACAAACGTCAACATTGTTTATTATTATTGTAATTTACTTTGTTTATGTATTTATAGGTCTCATTGTAATCATTCACGTGTGACGATATCTTGCAGGGAGATTGTTTAGCCTCGCTAGTTTGTCAAGATAACGTCACACACGTGAATTGGACTAGATACGTAGTAAGTTTTGCCCGCAGGGACTAGTATTGTTTAAGTGGCATATTTGTAATGTAATGAGCCTATAAATACCCCTCATGACTCTCCATTAGAGGTGTGAGTGTGTAACCATTCTTTCATTACTAATATCATCTTTTTATTCACTTCACCCTCTCTCTACTCTCTCACTAGAAACATGTATCATATCATCTTCTTTGATTAACCTAGACCTCCCGAACCACATAAATCATCTAACTTTTCGGTCCTACAGGTACATTTTTTTCGGTTAAAGGACGATACTCGTTAGTCAACGCAAACCACAAGAACGAACAATAAAGTTTAACAAAAAAAATATGGGCTATAAATATAACACGGAGGTTTCAGGTATATACGTTGAATGTCTTCCTCATCAGCCATGAAGCTCCAATCATATACAAGACCATCTATAGCAACCATTGCCTTTGAAGAAGGCTCTTCTACTTCTATAACCTTCCTGTTTTCCTGCTGATTCCTATACCCTTTGCTTCTGTTGTCCTGCTGCCTTGGTCTTCTGCATTCTCTAGCAAAGTGTCCCAACTTATGATAGTTGAAACACTCCACCTTTGATTTATCAAACACAGCTGTATCACTACCACTGATTGTGATTTTCTTCCCTATTCTCTGCCAGAATTTCTTTGCTCTCATGCTTAGCAGTGCTACCTGCCACTTCAAGTCCATCTCTTCCAGATCATCTTCATCTACCTGTTCAAGATCTTCATGGGATAGCAGAGACCCATTGGCTTGACTGGTTAGGAAAGCATAGAATGTAGCATCACCTATGCCAGCAGTACTAGTTTGTGAACTAATAGCACAAACATTAGGGTTAGCAGTACTAACTTCTGAAGCCACATTAACCTCCTCTGAACTGATATTGTTGGGAGATAACACAAATTCCATGTTCCAAGAACTAGAACTTGAGCTTCCAGACTTCTTTACCTCTTGTTCAGCGATTTTAAAATCGTTGTACAGATCATTAAGACTCATTGTATCAATTTCTGGCTTGTTTTTCCAGACAACTACATGAGTGTACCAATCAGCAGGCAAACTTCTTAAGAATTTGGAATTAAGATCCTCCTGTGGGATCTCAACACCTAATACAGACAATTGGCTGATTATCTTCTGCAGCCTGTTGAACATATGATCAAGAGATTCATTGCAAGTAGCACTGAAGTTCTCAAAACTCTGCTTCAACAAAGTCTTTTGTACCTTCTTGGTGGCATCATTACCACCAAACCTGGTAGTTAGAGCTTCAAACAAGGTTTTGGCATCCTTGTATTTGCTGAAGGTCAGAAGTTGATCATTAGGGATGGCCATTAGTAGCATGCTCCTTGCTTTAACATCATTCTTTTTCTAGAGCTTTTCATCTGTAGTAACAGGAGAAGTGCTCACAGTTGTAACTTTCTTACCATCAACTGTTGATTCAGTTGTTGATGGTTTGAAGGAGTTGCCATACTCTATGATTTCCCATAGAGCATAGTCTTGTACTTGAAAGTATTGCTCAATCCTGAGCCTCCACATCTCAAAGTCATTCTGTTTGAGCATAGGTAACTTGGCAACAGTGTTGGTCTGAGTAGTCTCCATGTCCATCTTCTTTATAGGGAATAAAGAGTTCTTATGTAAGGATCTTCTAAATCAAAGTATCAGAAAACTGGCTCTGATACCACTTGAGAGGATCTAAACACACGAGTATTGTGTTGAGGATACTTTAAATGTATATCGAATAGTATGCGGAATCTACTACTTGATACTTAGAAGATTTATCAATGTAACAGTAATGTATTGTATGAACAGTTTATGAGAACAATGATGTAACCAAACGCTTCAATATTATTAAGTATAATACAAGTAGTCTTCAAAACATACGTCATAACATCTAACCTAGGACCTCCTTTTATAGGCACAAGGAGTCCTTTACAAGATAAGTATCAATATTCTAAACATGTAGAATATTCATATAAGTCTAACTCTATAAGATATACAAAAAATCTATTCTATACTTATCTCCGTACACGTCTTCAATAGCAGTACCATCTTCATAATAAGTAATCTTCAAGCAAACTAGCAGTACAAACTTTTATACTAGCACTACTAACTTAGTTAGTACTGTTAGTTATATCTTCAGCAGTACAAACTTTAAACATGGCAGTACTAATATTTACACTAGCAGTACTAACTCAGTTAGTACTGTTAGTGTTATTCTTCAACGGTACAAACTGTTCTTTGACAAAACCAAGTGCTTAAATATTTAATTCCCAACAGAAATAGTACCCCCAGAAGGTAATTTTGCCACTTACCTTAATTCTCAATACTATGTGTCCGTTTGACCTACAGATATCAAGTGAGCGCTTGTGACAAATGGTAATTTTCACACTTTAAGTTAAGAATAAATATTTATTTATTATTTTTAAGCCAAGCATTTCTATGCGCAATTGCATGTTTCAGCATTTCTGAGCATTTTTGGGAGCTGTCCCGCATACTGTATCTTACAGACATGGCTGAAAAAGTTTATTTTTGTTAGTAAGCGTAAATTATTCTATTTCTGATAGTTACTAACAAGTTTCGTAATTAACTGAGAAGCTTTCTCGTATTTACTGAAAAGCAACCCCACACGCGAACCGACATCACAGTATATATGGTAGCAGTCAAATAAATGCATTTTTTAGCAAATAATAATATTTTATTATTATTCTGATGACAACGTCAATAAAAACTTTATTTTGCGTATACGTGTCCAAAAATGTCAAACCGAGACTTTACGGTAACATTTAAGCTTAAACCGACACACGATACACCAACGAGGATCAAAAACCCATTATTTTCCCCTCCCCCTTGTCGTATACCACCAACTAAGCACAAAGGGACAAGATTTTTTATACAAATATTTTCATTAGTGGGTGATGACACATTAGGATTTGTTTTTATACCCCAAATTACTACACACATTCTAACACCTACAAATTTCTATCCATCCAACTTACCTAGATCATTTCTTACCTTTCTAACTCTCGACCCAACTAAAAATTCAAGATCTACAAAAATCAAGTGAAGTTTGAATTAAACGGGGTGTACTTTCAAGTGTTTTGAGTTAATTGTAACATGTCTTGGGTAAATTTGGTGCAATTTGGAGTGTTCTTGGGTTTTTCTACCTCTCGACTTCTTACAAAACTTGTTCAATTCATGTTCTTGTGATGTTTAATAGTGTTACCAAGTGCTTATTATGTATGTTTTGCTAAAATAAAAAAGCTAGGGTTTGATATATAGTTTATGTTTGCTTGACTTTTTAGTGGTTTTTATACAAGTTATGTTATTTCTTGCTTGTGTGTTAAATCTTGTTGCTTGTGGTACTAGTTTGGTGATACAAATGTGATTAGTGTTAATTACGCTAGTTTAAAACGAAACATACACTTGTTTGTATACATATGTAAATCGGCTCACTTTTAAAAGGAATAATTATTGGGGTTTTGAAAAACATAAATTTTTTGCTCTAGTGGTGAAATGGTGAAATTAGTGCTTAATAGCTTATTTTGGATAGCTTATTGAATAAGCTATAGTTTATTGTGTTTTAACTTATTTGGGTCAAAAAGGGTTGTATGACACATATTGGGTCGAGCCCAATATGCTTTGGCCTTGGTTGACCATTTGACTTAATGGCTTATTTATAAGTGCTTATTTGGCTTATTTAAAAATCGTTACGAAAACTATTCGGATTAAAAGAGGCTTAAAGGTTTAAAGCTAATTTTGGGCTTATGAGGGTCTCGACTCATAATGGGCCGAGCCCATGTGTTTCGGCCATGGGTTGACTTTTTGACCAAACGGCTTATTTGATGTGCTAAATTATTTTTAGAAACTTAACGATATATATATCGTAACTTAAAAAGGTTAAATGACTTTTGGGCTAAACTTGGACTTTTGGACCCAATATGGATTTTTCGGCCTAATAAATATTTCGGGTGACAAAAATGAGTTTTCAAACATTTTTCAACCTTTCATGAATATTTTGACTTATTAAAACGTTATATATCGATTAAAACTGTTTTGGACTCATTTGGACACCTTTAGTCCAATAAGATGAATAAATGAGCTTTTCGACCTAAAATTGTAGTTGTTGACTTTTGAAAGTATTATGACTAAATGTTGACTTTTGTATCGGAAACCGTAATTAAGAAGTAATCGTAACGATAAAAATAGTTATAACGATAAATATAGCTTTTGGACTAGTTTTGTAAATAACTAAATATAGTTAACGTAAAGGATTATTTGAGGAAATTGTTGAGAAAAATAGAAAAGTTTGAATAAAAGAATGGGTCATGCCCGATTTTTCTAAAATTTCGACACTTAGGGTATTTTTGGATGAAAACCGACTAAAAGACGAAACGAATTATTTTTGTTATTAAAAATATTAATTCTTCTAAATTAATATTTTTAGACTTTATAAGATTTATGAATACATTTTAGGTTATACATTTACACTTATTTAGTTTCTCAAAATTTAACATTTATAAATTTCTTTATAATTATCATTATATTATAAATAATTATAATATTTATAATATAATAATACCCCACTAACACCATTATCATATTAATTATTCAATACCTATTTAATTAATTATAAGTTTTAATTAATTAAATACTTAGTTATTAAATATATATATATATATATATATATTACTTACGCATTTTGCGACGACAAGCAATAAGCACAGAAGTTCCGTTGCACGTATTTTCACCGTACACTTTCACCATGATCCATCACCAAAGAGTCTTATATGATGAACTATTCTAAATTGTACCTTACCACACAGCAAGCAAGAAATACATGAGCACTTAACATACGTAAACCTTTCAATTGAGTTAAAACATTTAAAACACGAATATTTCGCTAAGACTTACCATACTGATCTAGGTCGCGTGTCGGAGCGGTTGCACTGTGTATTTGTTGACTAGCAGATTGCTATTGTTATTAAGGTGAGTTGACTAGCAGATTGTACTGTGTATTTATTGACTAGCAGATTGCTATTGTTGACTAGCAGATTGCTATTGTTATTAAGGTAGAGCCCACACCAGCAGTGACAGCACCCATCGAGCACGCTCCTGTTTGTGCGGGTGTTGACAGGGACAGAGAGGCACCGATGGATCTTGATCAGGTGATGATGCTACGGGATGGCAAGGGCATGATGGAGGATGTACAGGGGGTATTTGAGGTAGAGCAGAGCTCTAGGGCTGCCCAGATACAGGATTTTTGTGATACCTAGTGGATTGATATTACCTACCAGCACGGGTGTGCGTGCAGCTAGTATGGAGTACACTCCATCATCTCCTTCATTTGTGCCACCTCCATCTCCGATACCTTCTCCGCTACCATCACCGGTGGTTTCTCTGCTTCTACCAGCCTCACTAGCAGAGCTCGAGGAACCCACTGTCAAGGAGCAGGTATGGATTCAGCTGGCGAACCATGCCAGTTTGCTCGATGTGCACTCAGATCAGATTGAGAGATTAGAGCAGCCTGATCGCATTCAGAGTATTGAGAGGAGGATTGGGACAGTTGACAGGGTTGCCTGTGTATTGTTTGAGGAGATGTATTCTGACAGACAAGTGATGATTGGCATGAGAGCCAAATTAGATGCATTGGAGAGGTTATACGGTAGTGAGCTCAGGGATTTGGACTTTAGGGCTATCGGTTTGGGCAGAGGCTAGACCAGGATTCAGGGGATGTTGAGGAGAGCTCGAGGTGTTGATCGCGCCTAGTGGCAGAGGATCATGACTGCTGAGTATACGATCAGTGCTGTGATGAGAGAGAACCAGGAGCTGAGACAGCGTGTGGATCAGTTGGAGGCTGCTATTAGAGGGATGACTGCAGCATTCGAGCAGTTACGCCTTGAGCATGATCGAGCATAGATTAATTTCAGTAGATGATGTATTCCATTAAACTGATGAGTTATCACTCAATAGTCCATCACTAACTATTAGCCTTGCTTGTAATTTTGTGAACTTCTATTCCATTCGATATATATATATATATATATATATATATATATATATATATATATATATATATATATATATATATATATATATATATATATATGTGTGTGTGTGTGTGTGTGTGTATATATATATATATATATATATATATATATATATATATATATATATATATATATATATATATATATATATATATATATATATATATATATAACAAGCTTGGTTTTTCTATTCGATTGTTCGTTTCCTTTATGGTTGACTTTATTCTTGCATTCTGTCTGTGATATCCATATATTCATATGACACCTTCCTTCTATAATCCAGATCTCATTTATCGTCATCTTCTTGTGATGCAGATAAATGGCACCCAGACGAAAGTCAACCAGAGTCACACGAGGACAAACTGTTGACACACCTGCCCCAGCAAGAGCAGTGCGAGGCAGGACAGCTGAAAATGCCGCCCCGGCAAGAGCCGCGCAGGGCAAAGTTGTTGAGAACGCTGCCCCAACTAGGGCCGCGGCAAACCCACCTGTGGTGAATCAAGCAACTCTAGATCAGCTCGTCAATGATCGTGTGGCCGCCGTACTCGCCGTCGCAAACAACTTAACCACCAACACCAGAACTGTTTGGCAACGAGCAACTAGCATTCGCAATTTTTTTTAACGCTCCAAATCAAAATGCTACTTGAAGGAGCATTTACTAACAACTAGCGTTTACGCTTAATAATTACAAATATACAGATATGCTACAAACGCTTTATTAAAACAAACAGCTACTATTTCCTGCTTGTCACTACTGCTAACTTCTACTGGTTATTTTCACCAAACATACCCTATACGTTGCCAAATAGAGCGTTAGAGATGGCCTTATACGCTGATTAATAAATACGAAGTAGTAAATGTTCTGGGCTACAATAGACATGTTAGTGGATTAGCCCGGATCATGGTTCGATCTATTAATAATCATGATCTGATCTATGATCCAACTTGATGGATCATAATCCGATCCACGATTCAACTAATCTAAATGATGTAATCCATGTCGATTCATATAAATTTAAGGGTGTTCACAATTCGGGTGATATTAACAATTTATAATCCCAAAAGGATACACAAAGGAAATATGTGTAACCCCGGTTCGTTGTCCCGAATGAAGGATGAATGGAATTTCGTGTTTCGGGATCGTGGATCGTGTAGTGAATAGTGAAAGAGTAGGGTTTGTGGTTTTAAACTAGAAATATGAAATATTATCTAAAAACAATTAATTTACTAAGGCAAATATTAATATAAAGTACCTAAGGCCAAATACGCAAAGAGAAACTAATCACGAATCAAAACCGAGAAATAGTGAAATATAAATCCTAGGAATGCCTAATTAATTTTTCTAAGTCCTAATTAGCAAAATAAAATTTTAGAAAAAAATAATTATATTTTTTTGATTTTTATTTAATTTTTTATGAATTAAAAATTAAATTTAAGAAAATAAATGATTAAAAATATTAAAACAAAAGAGAAAAATCTGAATTTTGTGGAAAAATATTTTAAGGGGAACTAAGCCTAGGAAAAATAAGAAAAAGATATCAGCTTATTTGAATAAGCTGATAAGAAGCAAAACAATTTTAATTAAGCAAAGAAATAAAGAAGGTTAAAACAATTAAAGGTTAGAGTTATTACTGAAAAAGTCCCAAGGGCAAACGGTGAGGTGTGTGTGTGGTGAGCTGGGTGGCCAGGGTTCGGATCCAAGGTTTTTTTTTTTTTTTTTTTTTTTTTTTTTTTTTTTTCTTTAAAAACTGATTAAGCACTACTAAATAAGAACTTTTTGAAAAGGAAACTAATTTTAAAACTACCAATAAGCTGAGAAACAACTTATGAAGTCAACTCAGAAGGTATTTTAAAGAAAGAAGAAAAATGAAAAATTTTAAAAGAAAGCAAATAAGCTAAGCTAAAATAAGCAATGAGGGAAATTGATTAAGCTAATTTGGACTAAATCTATTCTAAAGGATCTAAAATACTCGGAATAAGTTGTCCTACAGCTAATAAGCACTTATGAGACCAAAACAAGCAAAATTCCCTACTGATGCAGGCTAGACAGTGGGTACTGAGGTGCTGAATAAGCTACTGAAAAGCACTTAATAAGCAATCCTAAAAATTCAAAAAAATAAGCAATGACTCAATAAGCTACCAAAGTCTATCTGTATCAAGTTTTAGCTAAAAAAGACTTATATTAAAGTTGTTAAAAATGGAAAACACAAGCAACTTAGGCCAATTTTGTGCTGATGCAATCTGATGATGCAGATGGGGTGTTTTCACCTTAACTCCTTCAAATCTTAATGCAACTTAACCAAACTTTGAACATCAACTTTAACCATCAATATGCACCTAAGATTACCAAAAATACAGACCAAATAAGCTCAGACTTATTAAAAGCTTAAATGATCAGTTCAGTTTCTACCTTTTGCACTATCAAACTTTAAACTTCGAAATCCTTTAAATAAGCCAAAACCCTTTTGAAAATAGCTTATCTAGATTCTAAAAAGCCTAATCAAAGATCACCCAATGGTAAATGAACAGTAGCATGCAATTTAGACTTAGAATAAGCTTATGCCAAACACTAGTTATAGAACTGATTTAGATATTTAAACTATCAAAGTACTATTTTAAGCTATGAGACTGATTATCTACTGATTATCTAACTTACTTTAACATAGATTATCAATTTTTAAGATCTAAATAAGCACTAATTAAGCTAGATCCTATTTGACTATTTTTGGCTTTTTTTTTTAGCTTTTTAAGATCAAATTGATGATTAAGCTATTAACTACTATCAAATGAACTCAAATAAGATCAAGTAAGCTATTACTACTCAAATAAGCACTAAGTAGACAGAAATAAGCAAATGCACATTAATAAGCTATAAAAACTTTAATGAAAATGGAACTTACAAAACCCTATTGCTGAAACAGTAATGAACCACTAATCTCACAACCCAGTCTTGTTAAGCACAAGCCAATAATACCCCATAAGCTCTTCCAAATCCAGCTTATCTTCTAACAGCTTATTTTTTACCCAGGTTGACTTTCGTTGACTTTTTTGGAATTTTGAGACTAAATCAGTTTTAACCTATTCTAAAGCTTACTATAAGCTATAAGAGCTTAATAAGCTTAATGTACCTAGAAAGAGCTTAATGAAAGCTGATTTTGAAATATTTTTGTATTTTTGAGTATTTTTCCATTTTTTTGGATTTTATGAGACAGATAATAAGCTAAGTATAGCTTATACTAGTACCAATGAAAATAGAACGGTGGAAGAAATGTAGATTGAAGAACAAAAACAAAATTATATTTCATTAACCATTAAAAACTGAGTACAAGTGATCCTTACAACTACTAAAAACACTGAATTTAAAATTGAAATTAAAGATTACATAAAAAAGACATAAGCTACCCTAATTTTTTGACTCTAAAACTTAACACACAAAGCTTGAGAGAAGGAGGGGTATTTATAGCCCTCTGCTAGGGTTTGTGAACCTTCAGG
Organism: Artemisia tridentata subsp. tridentata; assembly: GCA_021014915.2. NCBI lineage: Eukaryota > Viridiplantae > Streptophyta > Magnoliopsida > Asterales > Asteraceae > Artemisia > Artemisia tridentata. The sequence continues at coordinate 47,850,469 of CP139508.1, forward strand.
AATCCATCACACAGCCCTTGGATCATCCTTGGTGACCAATCCTTAAATCTCAGCCGTTTGATCAAGAATGATGGTGTCACAGCCAATAAGTGTTGGTCCATGAAATCTGAGTAAAACAAGAACATATTCATTGATAGTGAAATGATTGTCACAAGATTACTCAGAACCTATTAGATTACATGATAACATCTTCAGCTTCTTCAAGGGGATAATTCCGGTAAATCATCCCCTATGGGTACAAATTAATCATCCCATTTGGTGACAAATAAACTCTCACTGATTCAGTGAGAGTGATGATCCTATCAACTAACACACTATGTGTGTATTTGTGTCTATTTAGGAATGCATGCTTAATCTCTATTACAAGCAAACTATAAATACAAGTAAAACAAGTGCACATGGCTGGTGGTCCCCATTGACTTTTCTTTATTGAAAAGTCACATCACCTTTCTTTATTGAAAGGCACACCAACACTCCTTTTGATGTACTTTGTCTGACTTCTATCTTTTCTTGTAGAAGTTCCCGCTCATATTTTTCAGTCTGCTTTGTAGAGATAGCGTCTTCAGGGTCACTGAGATATTTGTCAAATCTCAGTGATACTGGTGTTGTTTGTAGCTCGTATACTTTACTCACTGACACCGTCTCAGTAGGTAAAGTGTTTCTTCAACAACGAACCTTTTACAACACTCACTGATTTCTTTATCAGTGAGTAACCCACTATTTCATAAGTGAGTTAGGCTATTTTATGTTCAAATCTTGTCAGGGAACTTGGGGCAAATTCTTGACCCAACAATAAGGTTGCTGGGTTTTGCGTATGTGTCATTCCCTTATCATGTCAGCACCTTCTAGAAGGGTTTAAGTGAGATGGGTAACTTTGTGTTGCAGGGTAAATGGGGAAAACGAAGGTGAACAGTAACACTTGAAAAAGGCGGGTAAGTTTGTTTGTTTGACCGGGTTTCCTTTTTATTTGACTTCGGATTATGGTTGGGTTTGATAAGATCCGGACGTGGAAAAGGGGGACGGGTTATATTTAAAGGGATTGTGGGCTTGGGAGGTAATTGGGCTGGTGATAGATATGGATTGGGTTTTATTTTAAGATCCAGAATTTTAGTATAAGATATGTAGTGAATTGGACTTAATTTTAAGGGACTATTTCTGCCAACTTCTGAAAGTATCACCAAGGACTGATTTTGTAATTATGCAATGATCCAAGGGCTTTTCTACAAATATCTTTTCCTTTTATGATTTCTTCCCCGACCTCGGCTTTAAATATTTTCTTCCAAATCTCGTGCTCGTGTTTGCCTTTTTCCTTGATTTTTGTCCTTTTTCATGATATCTGTACCTGCATATAAACAAACACAAAAACACAAATATCTTTGGCATTTTGGTTCATTTTTGGTCGTTTTGGTCTTAATTTGGTGAAATAAAGGTATGTGTTTAAGCACATACCATCGGGTAATATCCACATGAACCGAAATCTGAAACCGAACTGGTTCGACAAAAATCGAACTGAACCGAATGTATCAAAACCAAACCAAACCGAATTATATATTCGGTTTGGTTAGAAATTTTGGCAAAATGATAACCGAACCGAACCAAAAACTGATTTCATATAAATATATATGCATTTTTTATATGTTTGTATACATAAAAAGACCTTTAAATTTTTTTTAGTATTAAACTAAACAATTTTTAAGTTTGAAGTTTTTTTTTTTTTTTTTTTTTTTTTTTAATCTATTTACTTTAATTTTAAAAAGAGTAAAGTCCAAAATACATTCCCGTGGTTTGTCCAATGCCCCGCTTTACATCCCGATGGTTTTTTTTGGCACACAAACATCCCTCCGTTAGTAAAGTTAGCCACCATACATCCCTCCGTTAGTGAAATCAGCCAATGAGGACTAACGGTGCAAATTAATTATCCGTTATCTCCTAACGCAAGCGAAAATATTTGCATCGTTAGTCCTCCGTTATCTCCATTTAGGTTTTCGTCCGTTTTCTTACATTTTTATCCGTTTTTTATATGTTTTCGTTTGTTTTTCATCCATTTTTATACGTTTGTCCGGTTTTATATGTTTACTTACGTTTTCATACTTTTTTATCCATTTTTATACACTTTCCTCTGTTTTTCTTATGTTTTTATCCGTTTTCGTTCGTTTTTCTTACGTTTTTATCCGTTTTCATCAGTTTTTATATGTTTTCATCCGTTTTCGTCCGTTTTCTTATGTTTTCATGCGTATTTATCCGTTTTCGTTTGTTTTTCTTACGTTTTCATACATTTTTATCCGTTTTCATCCGTTTTCTTAAAGTTTTCATCTCTTTTTATACATGTTCTCCCGTTTTTATACGTTTTCTTACTTTTTGATACGTTTTTATCTATTTTCATCCGTTTTTCTTACGGATGAAAACATATAAAAACGGATGAAAACATATGAGAATGTAAGAAAACGTAAAAAAACATTAGAAAAACGGACGAAAACGTATAAAACGGATAAAAACGTATAAAAACGGATGAAAACGTACGAAAACGTAAGAAAAAGTATAAAAACTGGTGAAAACGTATAAAACGGATGAAAACAGATAAAAACATATTAAAACGGACGAAAGCTTATAAAAACGAACAAAAACATATGAAAACTTAAGTGAACGTATAAAAATGGATGAAAACTGATAAAAACGAAAGAAAAACAAACAAAAACGTATAAAAATAGGCGAAAACATTAAAACGTAAGAAAAACGGACGAAAACGTTTGAAAACGTATAAAAACGGATGAAAACGTAAATCGGTGAGGAGATATATGGTGTTGATAATGGAGGACTAACGATGCAAATATTTTTGCTTGCGTTAGGAGGTAACGGAGAATAATTTGCACCGTTAAGCCTCATTGTCTGATTTTACTAATGAAGGGATGTATGATGGCTAACTTTACTAGCAGAGGGATTTTATGTGCCAAATAAAAACCACAAGGATGTAAAGCGGGACAATGGACAAATCACAGAGATGTATTTTGGACTTTACTCTTTTAAAAATAAATAAATTATGTAATTAAGGTTATTTGGGTCAACCCGAAACCAAACCGAATTCAAATTTCGTTTTCAATTCGGTTAAGTACAATTTAAATTCAGTTCGGTTTGATTTTTGTTTTACCCAAAAAAAAAAAATAAAAAAAAAAATAATAATAAATAAATAAAAAATACCTGACTTGCATGTCCCAATCAAAAAGCTTGTCTGAGACCTGGACAATGGTACCCGATAAGCAAACCCATAAACACCCCTAACAAACTATAACAATTTCTACTATAAAAACATTACACTATCTTCCGTCATCATATCCTGACTTGCATGTCCCATGTAAAGATTATATCCAGTTTTATTTACTAGTAAAACAAAGACAAAAATATTGTTATATATAAATAGTAAAAATGTAATATAAGCAAAAGTCAGTAGACATACGAGCCTTATGATTCAAGCATGTTAAAACTTAAGTTTGACCGAAGTCCTACGCTATAAGTTCGATTTGAGTATTTCGAGTGGGCTTCGAGTACTCTTGATCAGTGGCGGATCTAAGCACATCTAGGTGGTAGCGTGGTGCTCAGGAAACACCTTGGAAAATATTTTCATGTACAAGTGATGTGGTAAAAAAATTGAGACCTACCTTAGATATATGTCGGGAACCATCTTAGACGTTAAAATGGTAAAACATGGTGACAAACAGTCGAAATGAGGAGAACACGATGGAGAAAATGGATCTTGTTATGAGAAAGTCTTGAAAGATTTTAATAAGGTAATTTTAAAAAATAAATCTCCATCGTTGTAATTTGAAACTTTAAAGTGAGATTTAAAATAACCTAACAGTACATATTAATTTTGTTTGCTCTTAGTTACGATCACAAAAATAGGATAATTAGTTTGAGTGAAAGTTAAGAAGATATATAGCTTTCATGTTTTACCTGCACCGAATATCTAAACGTGCATTGACATAGATCAATGGTTTATGTGAAAGTTAGAATATAAGGGCCTGTTTGGTTTGTAAGCGGGTTTAGAATTCGATTTGGATTTGGGAATCGTTTGAAAGAAAAATATGAAAGAGAAAATTAATAATTATTTAAGTTATATTAATTGTTTGACTTATAAAGAATTATAAGAAAAAGACAAAAAAAAAAAAAAAAAAAAAAAAAAAAAAAAAAAGTAAAAAATAAATTCTATGGTGGAGAAGAGTTTGTAAAAAGGGAATCGGTCAAAAACCACCAATATGGTGTGGAATAAGTTTTTAAAACTAATTTCATTCTTTTTTTTGAAAAGTAACAACCAAACAATTAATTTAGGTAATCATAGTATTCCTTTGCTTCAAAACCCACATAACAAACACACCCTAAAGCTTCTACACGTTCATTTTGATGTTCTACAAGTACATCCTATTATTAAATTGTACCGACCCAACCCGAAATGACTTGTTAGTTGTTGACCCATTAATACTTTTGCCTTCAGTATTTCAAGAACCACCTTAGATTGGTGGTTGGCTCCGCCACTGCTCTTGACTTCTTGAGTTGGGTCGGCTTGTCACTGATCATAACTCAGTTAATATTATTTAGTTTTAAAGATGAGCATTGGGGAGTGGAAATGATGTGTGTTGAAAGCGACTGAGAGAGATTTAAACAGATCGATCCAGATGGATCATGAATCGATTCAAGTAATGATCCATGGATTGATGGATCATTTTTTTATCTATTGGTTCATATAAATGGATCGAATCGGATCCGGATTAAGATCTGATCCATTGACAAGCCTAGGCTACTAAAAACCGAAAAGGGAATAAACACGAATTTTAATGAAATTATGCAACTGAAACCCGAATAAGTTCTAATTTTATCTATTTCCCGACCCTAATAGAAAATCGTGTTAACCAAATAACCCGATTAACATTTTCAAACCGTTTTAACAACTCGAAAAAGCTTTACAGAGTGCAGGTTGTTTCAGATTTAACAGTTCCTAAAATATGATACCATATTAACACAAATTAACAACAGACCATAAACAACATTATATACAAGTATTGTAGACATCAAACCGTATTGTAGCAGATACCAAACTGTCAAGTCATGACAAAAATGTAATAAAAAGGACTAACTCAGCAGGAGCCTTACCTTCAGTTACCTTGTCTACAGTTTTGATGACACCAACAGCAACTGTCTGCCTTGAATCACGAACTGCAAACCTTCCCAGTGGAGGGTACTCATCAAAAGGCTCAACAACCAAGGGCTTGATAGCTTGCATTTTCACTAAAGCAGAATCTTTTCCTGTTAGATACTCTGGTTTGCTTTCAATGGGCTCATGTGTTTGCTTATCAATCTTTGATGTTAGCTCCGAAAACCTCACAGGTGTACAAGAAGTGTGGCAGTGAAGCAAAGGGGTATACCCTTCTTTGATTTTACCTGGGTAGTCCAATAGGATGATCTGTGAAGTAAATCTCGTGGCTCCCTTAGCCGGGTGGTCTTTAGTATTCGAAACGACATCTCCGCGTTTGACTTTGACCTCATTTGTGTACAGGTGTTTTGACGAAAAACCAATCATATCACCGGCCATCGCTTCAGACAAAACTTGACCATGCATCTCAACTGACTTGACTTTGGTCTGTATTTTGTTGGCTTTGTAAGTTACTGACCTCTCTTTTTTGTTTTAATTCATGCAGATGGATGCAACTGTCCCCAAATATTCCAAATGCCGATTTGAGGAAATCGTGAATACCATGACTGCCTTCTTTAAGAAAAGTCGGATACAAACAAATCTCCTTCATTCCCATTTCTGGGTTTGAAGGAGATAACCTGATTGAAAGATCCACAAACTTGGGATGGTACAATGGACCAACACTAATTGAGGCAATTGACTTGATTTACGAGCCCAAGAGGCCTGTTAATAAGCCACTCCATCTTCCCATCAGTGACGTTTACAAGATTGGAGGGATCTAACAGGAAAAGATTTTTTATTTGTGAGTATCTAACAGGAAAAGATTCTGCTTTAGTGAAAATGCAAGCTATCAAGCCCTTGGTTGTTGAGCCTTTTGATGAGTACCCTCCACTGGGAAGCCAGTTGGTGCAATAGTCACACATGACTTTGGCTTCAAATTTCCCGTTGCAATTCGACCTACAGGAACGGTCCCGATCCCTCCAATCTTGTAAACGTCACTAATGGGAAGACGGAGTGGCTTATTAACAGGCCTCTTGGGCTCATAAATCAAGTCAATTGCCTCAATTAGTGTTGGTCCATTGTACCATCCCAAGTTGGTGGATCTTTCAATCAGGTTATCTCCTTCAAACCCAGAAATGGGAATGAAGGAGATTTGTTTGTATCCGACTTTTCTTAAGAAGGCAGTCATGGTATTCACGATTTCCTCAAATCGGCATTTGGAATATTTGGGGACAGTTGCATCCATCTGCATGAATTAAAACAAAAAAGAGAGGTCAGTAACTTACAAAGCCAACAAAATACAGAAATTACAATGTAAAAAACTAAAAAATTAAAAAAAGATTTTGACACAGAATTTTAGAATGTAAGAAGCTGTACAGAAAGTAGCCCTAATGTTAGTACAGTATATACTATCAAAATCAGAAAACACATTCAAAACTTTTACCTTGTTGCAACAACAGATAATTTGCTTGACGCCAAGAACAGATGCAAGAGTCACATGCTCCCGGGTCTGTCCATCCTTCAACATGCTGGCTTCAAAAGCCCCAGCAGTCGCGTCAATCACTAACATAGCACAATCTGCCTGGGACGCGCCAGTAATCATATTCTTCAGAAAATCACGATGTCCGGGTTTATCGATAACCGTGCAGCGATAATTCGTGATCTGAAACTTCAGAAGTGAAATGTCAATTGAAATACCACGTTCACGCTCTGCCTTGAGCTTATCAAGAATCCAGGCGTACTTATAAGACTGTTTGTTCATATCAGCAGCCTCTTTCTCATAGCGTTCAAGGACACACGGATCAATCCCTCCTAGCTTGTAGATCAAGTGACCAGTGGTGGTAGATTTGCCTGAGTCGACATGTCCAATGACGACAATGCTGATACGAAAAATGTTTTTCTCCTGTCTAGAAATAGACAAAAAAGATATAGGTCAAACAGGCAGAGAAGCAAACAAACAATAATTATCATCAAAGACATGACACTTAACACACATGCAGATTAGTCTATCAGCTATGGTTGTATTACTATTATTCAGTCAGATACTGATGAACAAATATAGCTATAAATCATGCAATTAACTTGGTTAAAACACAAATAGGTCAAGATTATAATATAAACAAGATACAAATCAGCCAACACAGCAGCTTGAAACGAAAAGCTCCAGCACTACAAATGTTGTACTATCAATACTACTCTATTCAAAAGAATCAGAAAATCATCCTAAAAAGTGAATTGCATCTTGTTCCTCAGTGCATATACAAAAACTACCATGAAAGCTACAGCAAATCAAAGACTACTCGCCTTAAAACACATTAATAACTAATTAAGATTTGCAAACGGATTCAATCAACATCCAATTGAATCTATTATAGAAATACAGAAAACGCAACACACCTTCTGAAACAAGATAGCACATAACAAAAACAAGATTAACACAAGAGTGTTAATAAGCTATACATATTAACTACTAACAACAAATCTAACAAAAACAGGTAACCTATTAACAAAAATGTCACGGAATGTTGTAAGAATTCACAATCATAACAACAATTATTCTATCAAGCCACACACACATTCAACATAAAAAACCAAAACAGCAAAGTTCTCAAAAGTCACCAGAACAACAAGTAGACAAACATAAACATAATCACTAGAACAACAAAACTATCAGCAACATTTTCATAGTTGATAACTACATCAATTCAAATTTGAAGACAAAAACAACCATATCAACATCTTACCTATCACAATTACCATAAAATATCCTTACATCTATCATGTAACATCATTCCGAAAACGCCATAATGAATCAAACAAATACCAACGTAAAAAAACTATCTTCACAACCAAAATAGAGAATTCGCTACACTATGTCAACTATAACAACTAATTAACACAGCTAATCATTCAAAAACCTATTAATCAACATCATACCTAAACCTAAAAATAGATTAAAACTAAACTATAAACAAAATAATAAATAACAATAAAGATGGTATATACAACATATTATTCAAAAAATATAGAATCATCATCCTATCAATAAAAATTTCTGTATGTAAAAGATTGCTGACCTCAGAACATAATTAAAATGGTGCTTACCTCTTCATCAGACTTCTCAACAAGCTGCTCAGGAACGTTGTCAGTACTTTGCCGGGCACGCTCTGCTGCAGCCGCCTAACATACATAAATATTTCAATTAAAAAAAAAAGTAACCAAAAAAAAAAAAAAACTGTGTTTCAGTTTTTAAGCTCCTAACCTGTCTCTTAGCCTTCTTGATAAACTGTGCATTTGCAGCTTCAGCACGCCGGATCCTTGCTTGTAACCGCATCAGCTTTTTGTTGGGGATTATCTTCACCTGCAACAAAAAATTAGAATGTAATAAAGAACAAGCAAGACATAATTAAAAAATTTAACCAAACGACTTACACAAACTCTCCGATGTCTATCCCTCTTGTGGCTGTCTTCAAAAGCTTCTTGACATCGATTGCATTTGATTTCTCTTGGTTTTTCTTTCGAAGTCCTTCGCCCCATCGCTGACCAATATAAAACATGCTAAAAAGTGAAACTAATTTACACTAACGGTAGTAATTTTAACATACAGATAAGACATTGAACTTATAAACTAACTTTAACTAATGTCAAATGAGCTGAAAAGTCAAACAAATCTACAATAACAGCGAACTACAGCTACATCATAATTAACCTATAAACAACAAATTGTATCTAAACGCACACGATACAGAATCAATCATATGAACTAGCTGTGTTTAAAATAGCACAGCATCAGGCGCACCTGAGGCATGATGCCAGGTGATACAGTACCCTATTGCATCAGAAACCTTAATGTGTTGCAATTACTAGATGCGTGGTGAGGCGCACGCTTTTAGGCGCATAATGTACTTTGGACCTTATAACATAAAACTGGACTTACTAATTTATATCGGCCTTCTTCTAATGGAATTAAATGTGTTTTGTGTACTACATGTATTTTTTATATAATTGTCGCCTCATCACGCTTTTTAAACCTAGTATACTACTAATATTTATTCCTAACAGTTGCTATATCACAACGCACAAGCAGAAACAAATTCGTAGTCATCATAATCTAGCTTTAAACCTATTAAAACAGCGTAACAGACAACACAAAATCGTCAATCATGCTTGCGCTTTCGCCTCATCTCGCTTTTTAAAACCTAGCATACTACTAGTACTCATTCCTAACAGTTGGTATATCATGGCGCACAAGCATAAGCAATCGTAACTATAATATATTAGTTAAAGAACATATTCATGTAGGCATCATAATCAAGCTTTAAACCTATCAAAATAGCATAACAGACAACACAAAATCGTCAATCATGCTTGTGCTTTCGCCTCATCTCGCTTTTTAAAACCTAGCATACTACTAGTATTTACTCCTAAAAATGACTATATAATAACACACAAAATCACAGAAACAAGATCGTAACAAACAACACAAAATCGTCAATCATGCTTGCGCTTTGTGCCCATTTAACTTTTCAATAGGCTAAATGTGCCCATTCTAAAAAAAGATGGGGCTAAATCTGCCAAAATCTTTTATAAAGTAGCCAAAATTAGCTATTTTTTTAATTTTGGTCACAACACCGCATAAACAACATTTTAACAGTAAATAATCACAAATAAAAAATATTTAAACATTAAATTATAAAAAAAAAAAAAAAAAAAAACGATTATCTAAACAACTTAACTGTAAAAAAAGACTGTATTAATTAATAGATAAAGAGATATATAAGCAAACCTAATACTGGTCAGGGTCAGATCTGAGGTGAGAAAGAAAGAAAACCGTTTAGTGTAAAAGATGTAAAAATGAGATAGTGAGAGTGAGTGAGAGTGTTTTAAATGGAGGTGTTGCGCCCAAAAGTAAAAAAATACCTAATTTTTCGCTACTTTATAAAATATTTCGGTATAAAAACACTATATATATATATATATATATATATATATATATATATATATATATATATATATATATATATATATATATATATCGTCATTTTCGGTCTTCTACAAAGCGATTTGTATAACATGTGCCCATTTAGCCCGTGCCCGTTTAAACCCGTGCCCGTGCCCGCCCGGACCGCCCGTTTTGCCACCTCTAATACAAGGTTTTCAACATCAGATCCTACCTAAGATCGTTTTCATCTTTACAAGATCGTGATCGTAAGATCGGATCGGGATCCTAAGATCCTACTATAATATTATTTTTTAATGATCTTTGTAATATTATACAAATCTACACATTATTATATATTATAAACACATAATTATATGAATGTTTAATGAAAATATTGTCATAAATTATAAATATAGAATATTCAAGAAAAATCACATATTGTTTTTAAATAATATAAAAACATAAACCATAAATTTGTAGTTTTTTTAGTTTGTGGTTCGAGAAAAGTAAGATCAGATCATAGTAGATATTAAGATCCTACGGTCAAGATCGGGATCTTATAAGATCTTAAGCTTGTTAAGATCCTACGTATGATTCTGATCATTTTTGCTTTATAGAATCGTAAAATCTTAAGATCAGGATCAGGATCTTAACAACTATGATTTTATAACTAATAAAGGATTAACGCGGCTTTTTACAACTGAAACATGGATACAATTATTCAATGGGTCTTTTATGGCCCATCTAGATCCGTGTTCATTTTGTAAATCTATATTTTTTACTACCAATTAAATATCATATTTATCTATCTACTATCTATATAAATCATGGTTTTGAAAAGCAATCTCTAACCCAAAATTCTTTAAAATTCGCCACGTGTAAAACAAACCTAATCCGATGGTCTATAATTCATTTCGTTTTCTAAGCATTGTTTGGGAGAAACTTTTGGCCGCATCACTCACAATTTTGTCATTTGATACAACCCATCTAAAAAACACACACAACATTCTCTCTTGCGAGATCCCCTTTCTAAACCCCTAAACGACTATCAAAACCAACCTCCATGAAAATTAACCTTTAATCAAAATCCAAAATCAATATCCATACATCAAAAATCAATATCCATACTTCACTAATTACAATAACATTTTCGTAATTTATGATTAGAATAATAATCATGAATAGATCCTTTTGGGGCAACACTCAATTCCGGATCAAGCTTTTATATTTTCGATTTTGTCCAGATATTGAACGAACAAGATTAGGGTTTGCCAACATATCCTCTTTTGAATTTGGATTTCTTGGATAAGTTGAACGAACAAGATATTATTTGGAATAAGGTCCTATTTTGATGTTATGTTTATTATTCTTTAATTTTTACTTTATGATTTAGTTTTAATCATTTTCCGATTTCGTGCAGAAACAGAACGAAAAGATTAGGGATTGCCCTAAGCTCCTCTTTTTGATTTCGGATTTTTGGGATAACTAGAACGAACAAGATGTTATTTGCAATAAGGTACTATTTTTGACTTTGTTGTTTATTATTCATTAATATTCAATTTATGATTTAGTTATAATCGTTTTCCCTTTTTAGTTATCATAAAATGAACGGTTTCACATAATGTAGCAGATGATATTTTTTTGAAAATACTGTTTATATAACTAACTAAGCCCCACATAGTTTTATATATATATATATATATATATATAGGTTATATATATATATATATATATATATATATATATAGGTTATGATAATGCAAAAAAGTTTTGATTTTTAATAATAGGTCATGATAATGCGGGAAAGTTTGATTTGTTTTAATTTGCTTATAAAACGCCACAATAATTGTAGGTAACAAACTTCCTTGTTTTTTGGTTAAACTTTTAATTTTTAAATTGTTTCCCTAAATATCATCCAGTTTTCAAAATTTCCAGCATTATCATCTCCTCACTCCCAAAACTCATCTATAAATTGGAATGTCATATGCACATACTCGCATATCTCCACTGTGACGAGCAAGTGAAGTATCCTCATCCCGACAACTTGATATACCTTTTATTATAGCTTTATGATCACCCTCTATAATAATATACCATAGATCTATGTCTTTTGACTTCACATAAGTTTCAAAGCGGTTTTTTCAATATATAAAACCATTTGGTTCAAATAGTGGTGGTCTTTGCATAGATTTTCCTTCTTTGAAATTTTCAAAATCCATAGATCGTTTTAAGTTTTAAAATACAATATATTTTAAAAATCTTGGGTAACGTAGCTCTTGATGCCAATTGTGGAAAACTAGAAGAGGGTTTGAATAGTTTTACCGTTTTAAAATTCTTTTGCTTTGAATACTTAACGTGATTTCAACTAATGCAAATAATAAACAATATATTTAATGCAAGTAAAGAAAGAAACGATCAAACCACAACACGGATGTTTATAGTGGTTCGGTCTACAAGGACTCTCTTCCTTGCCCTACTCCACTCCTCGAGCCTCTAACTCGAGAGTTTTTCTTCACTAAGAAACAAGCTCCCTTCTCAGCGGAGAAAACCTTTACAAACATCGCTTACACTTTTTCCGGTACAAAGCTAAATACCGAGTTCTTTTACAAGGGCACGACCACTCCCGATACTCTATGTATTTTGAGGACTAAACTACTAACAGATCACTACAGAGGTATATGATTTTTTGGTACAAACAATGATGTGTGAAAAACAGCAAATTCACACAGTGACTAATCTAACATGTCTTGCAACGCTTTGTTGAAGCTTGTGATGCTTTGATCTTCTTGCTACAAAAAGAGATCACATGAATATGTTAGAAATGAATGAAAGAATGTATGATGTTGTTTATGCTTATGAGTGATGAGAAAACATGAATGTATGGCTTACTATTTATAGGCCAACTGCCTCAACAAGCCACGGATGGAAATGACCCAAATTTAGGAATCCGTCCGTGTTGTCGTTTGGTTCCGTGGGAACCTGACAGTAAATCCTCTAAAATTTAACCAAGATATTTCCATATCTTTTCATTGAGTAAATATTAAACCAAGATATTCATATGATCTTCAAAATCTTCTAAAGATATCAAAGTGATGCATGCCATGATGTCATTGTACAATATCCAAATTTAGAATAAAAATGTAAATAAATGTAACATGTAAATATACATGAATTTAGAATAAAAATGTAAATAAATGTAACATGTAAATGTACATGAATGTAATATGTATATACTAGTGATCATATTATATGTAGCATGTAGATGATGTTATGAGTTTATGAAAAACTTGTGACTATATATGTAAAAGACTTAACTATATTTATGTTTTGCTAAAAATAAAGTTTATAATTGTCATTAACAAAATATAACAAAGATCGTAAAATATAAATAACGTTTTTTAGACGATATTTGTATTAACACATAATAATAATAATTTATTAGCAAACTAAATCCTTACAAGTAAACTAAGCACCTTGGTTGAAAATGATCAAATGGCTCCACATGTGATGTATGGCAACTTAACATAAGAGCAGTTTACAATATCTTAAATTTCACAGAGGATACACAAATGTAATATCACTTGTGATACAAGTTTTCTAATCAACTTTGCATTTCATCAAACACTTGGTGTGCATCAAACTAAATAGCATCAAAAACACAATTCAAAAGCATGTTACAGTCACAATAGCTCTTATATTATCACAATAATCATCTAACTATCACAACAATCCCTCAATAAACTACTATAATCTACAAAAACATAAAAGTGTTCATAAATGTTTTCAAAAACACTAATATAAACAAAAAATAAGAGCAAAATCATCATAATCGTCAAAATATCACAGATAACAACTAAAATCAACAAAAAGCAAAAAAAAAAAAAAAAAAAAAAAAAAATAATTAAAAAATATCAAAAATAGAATTATAAAAACAAAATCACATCAAATAGTTAAATAATAATAATAAAATAATGGATCGGAAGTGTCGTACCATCATTTTCAATCTGAATCTCTTCATTTTGAACCGTTTTTTCCCCAGATCTGGTTCCGATCGCCTCCATTCATCCATTTCTATGTATTTTCTTTGATTTTGATGGTTAAATCGGTTTGATTTGTTATGTTTTTGGCTTATTTTGTAAGTTTTTGTTTAGAGAGAGAAAGTTTATGTGTGTGTTTTTTTGTTTGATTAATTTTGTGAGAAATGACGTGTGTGGTGTGGGGATCAATAGGTGAAAATGACGAATTTACAATAGTAGTCCCTTTGTGTTTTATTTTTTCATTAACTTTTGTCATTTTGATCCAACGGTCAGGATCTATCCCTTGGTAAGTAGGGATTTTTGAGTATGTAAAATAAAGTGACTCTTCTATGATACTGAAAAAGTAAGTGTTTAAGTAGGCAAAATTTTAAAAATACGTGACTATTTTATAGCTTTTACCCTAACCTTAATTAAAAAGTTTGTGTTAAATTAAAATAAAATAGATACACACAAAAGATATTATTTGGCAGTTGATTACATTTAGAATAAAACATGTCTCTAAACTAAACATACTTTGTCTACATTCAAAATCTTACTTTTGAGTGAGTCCACTCTGAGTCATTAATACAATGAATCTCACCTTATTTCATACTTTGTCTACATTCGAAATCTTATTTTTGAGTGAGTCCACTCTGAGTCATTAATACAATGAATCTCACCTTATTTGACAATGACTGTAAAACCAAAATGATATCTGTTGACGTAAGTGTCCGGACGTCAGGGTCTCGTCCAGACTCCGCGCATAATTTCGGACATGCATACCCTTCAGCGTCTGATAATGTTCGGCCATAACAACTGACACGTCAGCCCCCACTTGTCCAGATTTCCCGGGATTGTGTTCCCCACATGGACTGACATCTGCCTGCCATGTCAGGCGTAGGTCAGGCATAGGTCAACTCGCCTATTCCCGAGGTAAATAGGTACAGTAGGTATGGGTAGTATAAATACCCATACCTCATTTATGATTCGCATTCAATTCATATTACAATAGCATTTACTCTCTCTATTGCCTATACCCAATACTTATTCTCACACCGGAGGTCGACCTTGGGACAAACCCCAAGGTGAGTCTAACGTGTGTTGTTTATGTGTAGGAAGATTGAAGGCGCAATACGGACGTAGGGACCACCTACGAAACTTTACTTCAACAAATTGGCTCCATCCGTGGGACCCGCTATTCAATCTACCTAGACATTGAAATGGCTGGTTCCTCTCTCCGTATCCCCCACCTCGAGGACGGAGAACACGAAACGAACAACGATAACATCCAACACGAAACTAGCAACCGCAACCAACATGATGTCGACAACACTCGACATGAGAACGAACACCCGAGTGAAGACTCTCCTAGCTTGCAAGAGATGATTGTGACCCAAGTGGCATCACTAACAGAACTCATCAAAAAACACAATAGGCTAACCGGCAGTGCCCTCAAGCCGATACAATTAAGTTTTGAAGATGAAGAGAATATAAGTCGAATGAAAGACAAAGAAAAGGATAGCGACCTGCACAAACCTTTCAAAGAAACGTCGAGATCACCATTCATTCACCGCATTGTGGAATTCTCTGGCCCAACCACACCATGCCGCTCAATATGAAGTTCTATGATGGGTCGACAGATCCGAACGACCATCTTACCAGGTTCACGGGGGCCGCTAATCAAGGGGAATGGCCGATGCCGGTGTGGTGCCGGATGTTCCAGCAGACACTTGATGGAGCGATGGGAGGATGGTTTGAAAGGCTAGAGCCTGGGAGCATCGACAGTTGGAACGAATTGAGGGAGCAGTTCTCCATGAGATTCGCGCTCCGAAAAAGTGTATAAAGAACCCTACCGAAGTCACCAAAATTGTTCGACGAGCCCACGAATCCCTACCTGACTTCAAAGAAAGATGGACGGACGAGGCAAGTTATATCAGCGGCATGCCGGAAATCATGAAGATCTCAACGTTTATGAGCGCGCACAAATGTCCGTCACTGGCCAAGAAATTTTCCGATGGGGTCCCAAGAACGGTGACGGAGATGTTCACCCGCGTAGATGATTTCATAAGATCTGAAGAAGCATACCGCAGCACGGAACTACCGAAGGGTGAAGGATCCGAATCAAACAGGAAAGCTCCCCAAGGTTTCAAAAATGATAGACCGCGAATGGAACACCGAAATGATTATCGGCCGAAGGAAACATACCACCCCTATGTGGCTCCACTCCGAATCTATCACCGCAGTGATCCTCCCCGCAATGACCTTCCTCTCCTAGAGTACCGCCGCAATGACCCACCCAGACAGACTCACCATCGAGCAGGCCTATTATCATTAACCAAACCCCCAGAGAAATCCTAGCCACTGAACACCAGTTGAACTTACCTCCTCCTCCCCCAATGGGAAGCAGACCGAAGAGAGAAAACTCTGAAAAGTACTGTGAATACCATAGAGAAAAGGGACACCTCACCGACGAGTGCTTCCAGCTGAAGAAGCAGCTTGCATCAGCCCTAGAGTCCGGAAAGCTCGACCACCTTCTGAAGGATTTCAGACAACAAGATGCGATGAGAGGTAAGGACCAACAAAGGAAGACCGATAATGGAAAAGCCAAAGTAATCAATCTGGTTGAAAGCTCACCTAATTACCTAGAATCAGGGCCCCAGAATAAAAATGAGAAATGGATGGACACTCCGATAACTTTCCCTTCCACAACCTTCGGAGGCATGTCATATGGGCCCATCATTGTAGAAGGAAATGTCGGGGGAAATCAAATTCGGAAGATATATGTGGACGGAGGGTCATCGGTAAACATCATATACGAGCATTGCTTCAACAAGCTCAACGCTAATGTGAAGGCTCTGATCGAGACAACCGACACCACCCTGATAGGATTCTCAGGAGAAGGGAGCAGGCCGAGAGGAAAGATTGTCTTGGATACACTGTTCGGTAGCTGTGGGAAGCACAGGAGAACAGTTATGAAATTTTACGTGATGCAGTCTTCGTCACCATACGATGTGATACTGGGGAGACCAGCCCTCGGGAAACTGCGAGCCATCACCTCAATAGGCCATTCCATGATAAAGTTCCCCACCCCGGAAGGAATTGCAACCATGATTACTCAGCCAGTCACAAGGGCTGAACCCCAAAACCTTAAGGAAAGTCAGACAGAGATTGCTCCAAAAGAACTCAAAGACTTCGAGGAGAAAGGCTGCTGAAACGCTGCAGAAGAGGAAACACCAAGATCGCTCGGGTAGGACGCTTCAGGAAAATAAACAGAGGGGCTTTGGTTTCAAAACCTCCGCATATAGGCTTTGCCTTCAAAACTCCACCCGCTGAGTTAATGTCGACCGGCAGGATCGCCACTAATAACACATTGTCAATACAACCTTGGGGCTGTCTTTTGTGGAAGATGTAGCACTTATTAACATCTATGATAATCAATGTTCAATTCGGAGAAACTGTCTTGCAAATCATAAAATATTTAAAAGTGACAACGGATAGTGAAAAACACTCCCTCTCTCATGAGCGGATCGTGGAAAACACTCCGTCTAATAAATGATAACGGATCGTGAAAAACACTCCCTCTCTCATGAGCGGATCGTGGAAAACACTCCGTCTAATAAATGATAACGGATCGTGAAAAACACTCCCTCTCTCATGAGCGGATCGTGGAAAACACTCCGTCTAATAAATGATAACGGATCATGAAAAACACTCCCTCTCACATGAGCGGATCGTGGAAAACACTCCGTCTAATAAATGATAACGGATCGTGAAAAACACTCCCTCCCTCTTGAGCGGATCGTGGAAAACACTCCGTCTAATAAATGATAACGGATCGTGAAAAACACTCCCTCTCTCATGAGCGGATCGTGGAAAACACTCTGTCTAAAAATGATAACGGATCGTGAAAAACACTCCCTCTCTCATGAGCGGATCGTGGAAAACACTCCGTCCAAAAGTTATAACGGATCGAGAAAAACACTCCCTCTCAGAGAACGGATCGTGGACAACACTCTATTCGAAAATGACCACGGGACGTAAATAAAACAATAATAGGGAAGCCGCACCAACGACGGCCTCAAAACGGCAATGCCTAGCAGAAACAAAATATCACCGCAGAACAGAAGGCACCGGGCAACCTGATGTGCACAAGCGAATGAAATAGTTCGATCAATGAGCCATCAAAATAATGTCAATGTTACAACTTCTGATCACAACCACAATTATTATTACAAGGTTATTACAAAAAAAGATACTACACGCGCTTGGGCAGAAAATCAATACACACAATTGTCTTCATTACATTCAAAGAAAATAAACTAGCTAAGGATCGTCGCCAACAACCTTTGCACCGGTATCCTGCTTGTCTTGTACCCCGGACGATGTACCAACCACGTGGGACTGCTCAACGGCTGGGACCTGAGGTTTGGGAGCAGGGACATCGGGAAATTTTTTCATAAGTTCAGCCAACGGTAGATGGAACGAATCGGAGAGTCTCTGAACATACGGATACTGGGCTTCAAAAAGCTTCTTATACTCAGCCTTCCAGATCGCCGGAGCCTCATAATTCAATTTGTCAAACTTCGAATGAAGTCGTGCGAGGTCATCCTCTTTCCGCTCATACTTCAAGCCATTCAAAAACCCAGCGGTATAGGATAGACTATAAACCCTCCCCACACTTTTCTTGTACTCGTCGCTATTAAAGAGCCTACGGCAAGTGGTCGGGAGTAGATCCTTGACCACGTGGTGACGGGCAATCTCCGAACGACCAATCTCTACAACAAGTTGCGTATTCTCCCTTTCAAGTTTCTTAACTGTTTGATTTTTCTCCTCTAACTCATGCTCTAACCCCTCAAACCTCTCTGCATAAGAATCACCTTTCTTTCTCCACTCGTCTCTCTCTCTTTCTGCCTCACCCAGCTGCTCGGACAGAAGTCTCTCTCGGTCACTAGCACCGGAACGCACATAGTTCAACTCCTGCTTAAGAGTGTCGGACTCCTTCACTAACCTCTCATACCGGCCAAGCTCGGCACTGCGCTCTTGAATAGCAACTTTATGCACACGGTCAAGCTCTTTATACTCAGACAAACACTATTCAAACTGAGAGAGCAACTCAGCCTGCATAGCAATTCCCCCACCAGCCCGCACATAGGCCAAATGAACCAACTGAAGGGTGGTCAGCTCGTCTAGAGACGTCTGCTCAACCGGAGGGGTCAGATGCATTAAGAGCTCGCGACAAGCTCTATAAGAATCCAGCTGCACATGCGATGGCAGCGACCAACCAGGAACGAAACATTCGCCCTCGAACAATCCCTCATCTAGAAGAAAGCAAGACGCATGGGATCAACGGAAAATATATATGTAATAGTATAACATAATTATCTGTTTTAACAACGCAAAATACTTACCCCCCTAGCCGAACCATGTTCAGTGGAAGGCCCTTCTGCACCATACGAAAAACGCTCCGAAAGTATGGCGTGATCAAAATGCGCGGAGTGATCTAAGCAAAAACAACCAAAAATATATAAGAGACGGGCAAAACACGACACGACAAAGTAAACCAAAACTTGAGGAATATGTCTTACTGTCCGAATGGCCCTGCTGGTTCTCCCCTTGATCCTCCGAAACATTCCCAGCACCTGGATTCGTCTCAATGGTATATACAGCCTCTCCGGCAACTCCACCAGGATTAACAACAACTGTTTCGACTAGCGGTACAGTCTCTCCAACTCCTGCATTATTGCCCACAACGTCATCTCTGGCCTCGTTCGGCTGTAGCTGATGAAGGGGAGTAACATCTAAAGTGTGATCGGACGAAACTTTCTCCTCGCCCGCTACTTTGCTCCCATCCTTCTTTTTCCTTTTTCGGGAGGAAGAAGGACCCTCGGTGCTTTTTCTTTTCTTTTGTGGCTCCACAACATTTTTCTTCCTTTCCTTTTCTAACTTAGCAGCAACCACACCCTCATTAGGCTTCTCGATCACCTTCTGCAAAGGGGTTGTCTCAGGAATGGGCTTCCCCGGCTCCAACGGATCAGTAGTACGCTTCGGTTTATCACCCTACTCCCTCAAAGGCTCTCCCCTTTCCACCTCAACCACAATCTCCACAGGCAGCTCCAAGTACTCCGACATAGTGACAACTGCAGCAAAAATACTAATAAGGCAAGATTGAGACAAAAAAGGAAACGGACGTTGTAAAAACAAATTAATTAAATTAATATTACCATGCCCATCGACATCCTTTAGAACGCCCTCATACCCGGGATACTCAAAAACCTCGCTAAGACCGGTCATCCACAAAATCGCAGATGAGGGTTGCCTCAGCGGAATCACTTTCTTTGCAATCGCTTCGGCGTCCCTATCAGAATACGAATCCGGAAATGTATCAGTAATCTTGGAGTCTCTATGTCTCCACGGCATTGGGTGCGGAATTGCCCTCCGATCTATTAAGAAGAAATGGTCCTTCCAATGCTTTAGCCCGGTCAACACCTCCTCAAAACACTTCATGGCTCTACTGCCTGTTCGACTCTCAAAGGAAAACCAGTGCCCTTGCTTACACAATCTATAGAAAACCCTAAAAAGAGAGACGGTTTGCCTCACGTCCAAACTATAACAACGAAACTCAAACATAGTCACCCTATTCAACCCTATCGGTACCAGTTAGGAGATATGGACTCGAAAATACCCTATGACTGATAAGAGAAAGGTAGAAAATGGAACCCTCACACCACCCGTCCTAAGTTGATGAACATAAACTCCAATTTTGTCTGTCGGCAGCATATCCATAGTCATTCCGGCAGGAGGGCAGCATGGGGTGTAAATACGCGGGAATAGCGAACTCATCTACAACACGCTCTAGTTCATCTTGTGTCAATTTTGAAGTATGAACATGCATGTCGAATTTGGGAACTATCCTACCAGGCTGAGGGCCGATTCTACTAACCGAGGCAACGCTTTCGGAAACGTTCGTTTCAACGGCCATGATGAAAAAGGATGCAGGGACAATAAACGAAGACAACTTTAAAAGAAAGGAATAAAACGCACCTCAACGGATTAAGCAACGAATAAATGAATGCTGAAGCCAAAAGCACCAAAGACCAGAAAAAATGCGCAGTAAAAAGTTAGGCAAAGCGAGGCATATATATATATACAGAGGAACATTGAAAGAAGTAAAAAGACACGTCACACTGTCATCCTCCGACGTGGCAAAATCTGGAACATCCGATTTCCACGATCAACTTACAGCTGGCACGCAATTACCACCCTGTCCCGGCCCATGGGCCTAAAAATCAACAAGCCCAACAAGGCTTGACGAGCCCAATAAGGCATATGTATAACCCTCTACAGCTATCTCGTAAGACAACCGATGAAGTCTGAATTGAAGCCAGACAGTAGAAGAATCAGTCCGGATATCATAGCTACATTCGCGCATCGCTCGTATGTTTTCGAACACCGTCTTTCCTGAAAAACAGGAATATGGTACTCACCCCTGAAAGTTTTGCGCGCCAATATCCAAGACACACAAAAACCTAAGTATCGCACCATCGGCTCAGAGCCGATAGTCCAATACTGGGGGGACATGTTGACGTAAGTGTTCGGACGTCAGGGTCTCGTCCGGACTCCGCGCATAATTTCGGACATGCATACCCTTCAGCGTCTGATAATGTTCGGCCACAACAACTGACACGTCAACCCCCACTTGTCCAGATTTCTCGGGATTGTGTTCCCCACATGGACTGACATCTGCCTGCCATGTCAGGCGTAGGTCAGGCATAGGTCAACTCGCCTATTCCCGAGGTAAATAGGTACAATAGGTATGGGTAGTATAAATACCCATACCTCATTTATGATTCACATTCAATTCATATTACAATAGCATTTACTCTCTCTATTGCCTATACCCAATACTTATTCTCACACCGGAGGTCGACCTTGGGACAAACCCCAAGGTGAGCCTAACGTGTGTTGTTTGTGTGTAGGAAGATTGAAGGCGTAATACGGACGTAGGGACCACCTACGAAACTTTACTTCAACAATATCATAATGTTGACGTGTTGAGAAACGCGACCTTCACACATAATCTTAATTCTTAAAGTAGCCTTTATACATTGAAGGTGGCCTTGATGTATTTCTTTTTTGGCAATTCTTAAACAAGGTGACCGTGCCCGCCGCGTTGCAGCGGGGTATTTTTTGCGCTAATTTTGATTCAGTCTGTGTGTCTTTCAAATATTATGTCGATTAACTAGAGTCATACTCAAATAAGTATATCAATATTGAGGTTGCTTTGTTTGATCAGTAAGTATTTTGTATGTAACTAAAATTTTTATTAATGTGTATGTTTTTTCCCATGTGGTTTAAATTAATTTTAAAATAGTTTTTAAAGTGGTTTGATAAGTGATGATGTACCCTCCTAAGGGTGCGTTGCAAAAATTCTTATATATATATATATATATATATATATATATATATATATATATATATATATATATATATATATATATATATATATATATATATATATATATATATATATATATATATATATATATATATATATATATATATATTGATGATATACCCTCCGAACGGGTCGAAGGACTCTCCTTCGAGCCTGTAGAAAGCCCTCTCTTCGGAGGCCCAGGACAACCTCCTAACACGTTTCATTGGCGTAAAAACATTCGTCTACGAAGTGGTTACCATGTGGGAATCCGCCAATCGAAGCCCTAAGCCCTTCGAGGTATTCCTCTCGAAGGAACTAGCACGGAGAGCTATCCTGACCTGGTCAAACCCACGTCTCCTCTTCCCCTTGGTTTTCCCGCCAAAACAGAGATCGTGGGCTATAAAGCCCTAGCGGTTACCACATTTCATGGGACGCCCCCATGATCTCCGATACATGCGCAAACCGCCCACTAAGCCTTATTTCTCCCCTATAAATAGCTTAGTTGGGCTGGAACAAAGTAAGTTAACCTCACTCTCGTCAATTACAACCTACATTACCATTACACATACTTACTCGCACGCCGGAGGTGGTTCGCAGGGTCCAACCCCTGCGCAATCACTTAACGCAGTGTCTTCGTATTTCTTATTTCAGGTTAAAGACAAGCTTGGCGCAACCTCAACACCCCATATATCCTTTGATCACCATCGAAGGCCTGGTAGTGCAATTATTTGTACAATCAGTGAGTCCATCCGTGGGACCGCTATAATTGGTCTCGTTATTTCCAAGCTTATAACCAACCAACTACTTCACTACATATTCGGCATGGATCAAGGAAGAGAGGATACTCCCCCACCGGGTTTCTCTACCTTAGCACCAATACCAGTCAACGACTCTAACGACCTTCCCCCAATAACCGCTTCCACGTTCACAACACGTTCTCACCCAGAAATAACACCTAACCATAACGCTTCAACATCAGCCAATCCGGAGCCTATTATTAACCTGTACTTTGTCGAAGCCAACCACGAAGTGTTGGAATCTCTCTTAAAGGCTCGTAAAAGGCAGGTTCGAAATATTGAAATGCGAAGGGAGTTGGAATACTCAAGTGATGACTATGATGAAGAGTTGGAGGCGGAGCCTAGGCCTCCGACACAAGGACCAACGCTTTCAGCATTAAGGATTGGGTCTCCAATTGGTCGAAGGCTAAGTGGAAGGTTCGTGGGTTTTGAAGGAGTCCCAGATAGGGCTCCAACCAGGAGAGAATGGACGGTTGTCGAAGGTTCCAATGGGAGGAGTCAGCGAAGGGGAGACTCGGGGGTGAATCTACCTCCGTTGTTAGCAGCACATCTTGGAAGGATGGAAGCAGGGGTTCCGTTGCAGCCTTCTCACACATCCGGCGTAGAAGGCAATCCGCCTACATTTAGTATGGGAGGAAATCTTCCTCCCAATGGTATGTTCCCTTCGTTCCCAATTCAATCTTACCCGCAAGGGTTATATATCCCTACTAGTGGACAACCTAGCAACCCTAATCCTCCCCAACCATATGGAGGCGTACCCTTCGGGCATCCTGCGACATACCCTCCGTATACATTATGAAACGGTTACCCATTTAGTATAAATGCACCTTATCAGCCTTACCCTATCCAAACTCCCATGGGACTACCCCCAAGTCACACTCCATATAATGTTGTTCCTACATATGCACCACCTTATAATTGCCTATATTCGGACCCTATGGGTTCGGCTACACCCTTCGTTAGGTGGATAGAATATTACCCATTGCCTGATGGGTTGAAAATGCCTTCGCATGTTGGGACTTATGATGGGAAGGGGGATCCGGACAAATTCTTGCATTTGTTCGAAGGGGCTATTAAAATGCAGAAATGGGTTATGCCTGTGGCTTGTCACATGTTTAATTACACCCTACGAGATGCTGCTCGTATTTGGTGGAATGGGCAAAAGCCCGGAAGCATCGTCAATCTTGATGATCTCAAGGCTAAGTTCCGATCACACTTTAGTCAGCAAAAGAAATTTACAAGGACTCATTTGACGGTGCACAACATCAAACAGAAAGAAAACGAAAGCACAAGGGCTTTCATTACTAGGTACACCAACGAGACTTTGCAGATCTTGGGTCTCCATGAAGATCAGCGTATCTCGGGTTTCGTACATGGTCTTCGAAATCGGAGCTTGGTGGAGTTCTTATCCACCGACCTTCCGACAACTTATAAAGGGTTAACGGAGAAGACGTATACCTGGATTGAAGCAAAGGAGGTGTCTACTAATGGTGCCCCAATCGATAAAGACACCAGCAACAAGTTCTCAAAGTGGGAAGGGTCAAAGAACAAGAATAAACACAGAGATAGGTTTTCTCCGTACTCTGGCCCCAACCACGGTCTGCTAGGAAGCCTAATTAAGTCTCCAAAGGAGATACTTGCGACGGAGAGAGTTGCTAAGGCTTTCGAAGCACCCCCTCGTATGACAAGTAAGGGTAAAAATAGGGACACCAGCAAGTACTGTCACTTTCACGAGGACTATGGACATGATACGAACAGCTGTAGGGAGCTAAAGAAGCAGATTGAATAAGCCGTAAGGTCTAGGCAGTTGACACACCTGGTAAAAGGCATAAAGAGGGGAAAAGAGAAAATGACCGACACCCAGATGGCAAAAGATACCAATCCCGTCGAAGCCCCAATACTCATGATTCGTTGGGGCGAAAGTGGTCTGAAAAGAAAAGTAACAGAGCAGAAGGGTAGTAAAGTGGGAGAAGTAACATTTCCTCCCCTCACAGGCAAAGTCCCTTCGAATGATTCGGTGGTCATCAAAGTCCTCATTTCTAACCGGGAAGTGAATAGAGCATATATGGAATGTGGAAGCTCCTGTGAAATCATTTATGAGCATTGTTTTCTCAAGCTCAAGCCTTCGATCAGATCACAACGGGTTGATTCAAAAATACCTTTGATAGGGTTCTCCGGCGAACATTCTTGGCCTCTAGGAGAAGTGCCATTGGACATCACAATAGGAGAAGGGAAGCTCACGCGGACAGAAACTCTCACATTTGTTATCGTGAGATCTGAGTCCCCTTACAACTTATTGATAGGAAGAACCGCAATGCAAAAGATGGGCATCGTCGTCTCCACTATACATGCTGCGGTCAAATTCCATACCCCTTATGGAATAGGAACCGTACTCTCCAGTTACAATCAAAGGAGAGTCGGAGACACCGGCAAAAAGATCAAAGAAAGTCCTGAAGAGCCTCCGAAGGCCATTATAAGTTGTACTGATGCGGAAGAACGCATTGTCGTCAACGAGCTTTACCCAAAACAAATGGTGGTAATAGGAAAGCAGCTTCCTACCAACTTTAAAGCAGCTTTGGAGAAGTTACTAAAAGACAACAAAGACGTTTTTGCGTGGACATACTCAGACATGACAGGGGTTCCTCGGACTCTTATGATTGATGGCAAGCCTTTCGGTACGGAGCACAAGCTTAACGAATTCAAACACATTGAACCAATTAAGCAAAAACGAAGAAGCCTGGCACCCGAAAGAAACGCAGCCGCTTGTAAAGAGGTTGATGAGCTCGTACAAGCAGAGATTCTAAGAGAAGTGAAATATCAAACTTGGGTGGCCAATCCGGTCATGGTGAAGAAGAGTGACGGAGGGTGGCGTATGTGCGTCGATTTCACCGACATCAATAAGGCTTGCCCGAAGGACTGCTATCCCCTGCCAGAAATTGATTGAAAAGTTGAGTCTCTCTCAGAGTTTCGTTTGAAATGCTTCTTAGATGCCTACAAAGGGTATCACCAGATACAGATGGCAAAGGAAGACGAGGAGAAAACGGCCTTCTACACAGGAAATGGTGTCTATTGCTACAAGAAAATGCCCTTCAATCTAAAGAACGCAGGGGCTACTTATCAACGGTTGGTAGACAAGGCGTTTCATAAGCAAATCGGAAGGAATCTAGAAGCTTACGCGGACGACATGGTAATTAAAAGTAGAACGGAGGAAGACCTACTTTCAGACATCCAATAAATCTTCGATCAACTGAGAGCAATCAACATGAAACTCAACCCTAAGAAATGCTCCTTTGGCGTGGAAGAAGGAAAATTCCTGGGGTATCTGATCACAAAACAGGGAATCAAAGCAAACCCATCAAAGGTGAAGGCCATCGCTGACCTACAAGCTCCGAAGTCATTGAAAGAAGTTCAAAGCCTAAACGGGAAGCTCGCAGCACTCAGCAGATTCCTATCAAAGAGTGCCGATAGGTCTTTACCATTTTTTAAAACACTCAAGGGATGTACGGACAAAAAGACATTTCAATGGAGTTGCGATGCGGAAGCCGCCTTCCAAAAGCTAAAGGAATTCATAGAAATGTTATCAACACTTACAGCCCCAATCAAAGGCGAAGTGTTGTTCATGTACATCGCGGCGTCATACGAGAGCATCAGTGCGGTACTCTTAGCCGAAAGGGAAAGAAAGCAAGTTCCGATCTACTTTGTTAGCAGGGTCTTGCAAGGGGCCGAGCTAAACTATCCAGAGTTGGAAAAGCTAATCCTAGCTTTGATTCATGCCGCGAGACGCCTTCGAAGGTATTTCCAAGCTCATCCCATCACGGTATTGACCGACAAACCTATCAAGCAGATACTGTCAAAACCTGAGAAATCAGGTAGAGTGGCCAAGTGGGCCATCGAACTAGGAGAGCATGAGATAGAGTACAAGGGTCGAAATTCTGTCAAAGGCCAAATTTTGGCAGACTTCCTTGCTGAAACACCTTCCGGACCCAGCGAAGATAAGGAAAGCACAAAGGAAAAGCCTCCAAAGACGACGGAGGAATGGAAATTGTACACAGACGGAGCCTCAAGCTCCGACGGCTAGGGAGCAGGTTTGATGTTGGTAAGCCCGGAAGGTAAAGAATACACTTATGCATTACGTTTCGAATTCGATGCTACCAACAATGAAGCTGAGTATGAAGCTTTGCTAGTTGGTCTACGCCTCGCAAAAGACATGGAAGTTCGCAACCTCTCCATCTTTGTAGACTCACAGCTCGTAGCTAACCAAATCAAGGGCTCTTACGAAGCAAGACAACCTACAATCAAGCAATACCTGGCTAAAGCCAAAGAGCTCCTCTGTGGTTTTGAATCCTACAACATAGGGCACGTCCGAAGGAACCAAAACAAGAAGGCAGACGCATTAAGCAAGCTGGCATCAATGGCGTTCACTCATCTAACAAAGGAAGTTTTGGTAGAAGTATTGGCTGAAAGGTCAATCATACGTGGGGAAGTATCCGATGTCGTAATCGAAGAGGGTCCCAATTGGATGACTCCAATTAGGGAATATTTGATTAGCGGAATTCTACCGGAAGACCCGAAACTCGCACGAAAGGTCAGGGTCAAAGCACCCCAGTACAGACTCATTGGGGATCACCTCTACCGAAGGTCCTTTTTATTCCCATGGCTTCGTTGTGTAGGACCAAAACAAGCTTCAAACATCATATACGAGTTCCACGAAGGATCCTGCAGACTACACGCAGGTCCTCGCTCAGTCGTGTCAAAAATAATGAAGCTGGGATACTATTGGCCATCCATGCACCGGAACGCAATGGAAATTATACAAAAGTGCAAAGCATGTCAAATCCACTCCAGAGTTCCACGACTACCTAAGCAAGACATGACCTCTGTCACATTCGCATGGCCTTTCTGCCAATGGGGAATTGATATAGTCGGACCACTACCGGTGGCCCCAGGAGGGGTAAAGTTTTTGGTTGAGGCCATAGATTACTTTACGAAATGGGTAGAAGCCAAACCTTTGGCATCAGTAACAGGTAGGCACATCGAAAAGTTTGTCTGGAAACACATAATCTGTCGGTTTGGTGTTCCTCACATTATCATCTCTGACAACGGAAAGCAATTCGCTGAAGGGGTATTCCCAACCTTTTGCGAAGGCCTTAAAATCAAGCAATCATTTACTTCCGTATACCATCCCCAAGGGAACGGACAAGTCGAAGTCACCAACAGAGACATCATCGATGGTATCGAAAAAAGATTGGGACGAAGTCATCATGGGTGGGTAGACGAGCTACCCCAAGTTCTGTGGGCACATAGGACACACCCCAAATCAAGCCATGGGGAGACTCTTTTTAGCCTAGCTTATGGAACGGAGGCTGTCATACCCTACGAAATTAGCATAGAAACAAAACGTATTGTAAAATTTGAAGAAAAAGTGAATGATGCAAGGCTTCGTGAAAATCTCGATCTTTTGGAAGAGAGAATAGAAATAGCTTCGATCAGGGAAGCTATCTACAAACAAAAATTCTAAAAATACTACAACAACCGGGTCCGCCCTTCCACATTCAAGCCAGGTGAATATGTCCTCCGGCTAAACAGCGCGAGCAAGGCCGAATACGAAGGAAAGCTAGGGCCCACATGGGAAGGTCCCTATGTAATATCAGAAGCCTACGACAATGGAGCCTACAAGATCGCAACAATGAAAGGAGAGGTCATGGATAGGACTTGAAATGGTACCAGCTTCCGTAAGTTTTACATATAAGACTTACTACTTTTTAAATCACTCAGTATGTTTTTATAATTTCATGTAACGCATTCTTCTCACTTGGGGAAAGAAGCATTAATGGTAGGCGTCCTAGTGTTCATTTCTTTAAATGATGTAATCCTCCCTACCCAATTAATGATATAACGCATTTCCCTTAAATCTCTTATTTCGTTTTATACAACATAGACTTGTTCAGCCAAGTACTTTACAAGTTTCAATGTCGAAGGATGAAGCAAGACACATGTCTTGTAAACCAATCACATCCATTACAATTCACATTAACTTTCCTATATAGTCTTAGGGTATTAAAAGCCCTCTGTTACTTAAGGATAAAGACGGATTGGGTCGCGACCCTCTGTCGCAGTCAAATTATATGATTGGTAAAATCTTGGTTCAAAATGCATGCAATGAGGTTATAACCTAAGGATGTATGTTTACGCTTAGAAAAGCGTAAGAGAAGATAAGCATGACATCGTACATGGGATAAAGTCCCTACGATTGACATTCATAAAAGATAAATGGTTCAAACAGGCACACGCCTGACAAAAAAGCATCATAAATTGTTAACGACTAAGACACACGACTTTAACCATGGGGAATTATCTAAGAAGGGTACATGAAACCCTCACACTCCATATCATTGTCAATGTGGCAACCCTCAAACACCCTCGGGGGGACTCGGATCCCTTTGGTGAGATGGAGAGGGAAGCTTCACAGATGGAATTCTTCTGGACGGAATAAAAGACAACATTTTTCTGGGTTTCTTGGATAGGAGATCTTCAATAGGAGCCAGGGGTCCTTGGTTACCTCAACAAGGAACGGGTACTCCTTTGAAGTGTATGCATCACCAGCTGCGTCATACTCTTGTTTAGAAGAAGGACGGTAGTAAGGCACCTTCGACAGCACGACCGGTTTTTTCGGTTAGGGCAATCTCTTCCAATGTGGTGCATGTACCATAGAAGATGGCTGCGTTCACGAGTTTTCCCACAACTTCTCCTACCTCTTCGCTATGGTACAATTCCATAGCTACGTGAGGAACAACCTTCGAAACTATCTCAGCTCGATCCTTCTTCAAATTTTGACACTGGAGTTTAAGGCTATCAATCTCCTTGCAAAGCTTGACCTCCTGCTCAACCAACCTAGACCTTTCGGTTTCAAGACTTGTACATCTAGACTCAAGCATTGTGATCTGAGCCCTATAAATAGACGCTCTAGCCTCTTCACTCCTAAGCTTATCACATTTTGCTTGGGACTCTCTCAATTGCCCTTCGAGTCTGCCAATCTTGGCTCGCATATCTTGTACAATAGGATTTTTCTCAAAGTTCTCCATCACCTCTTTGCACTTAACCTCCAACTCATCGTACTCATGATCCCTGGCTTTTTCTTTGGCTAAGATGGCATCCATTTTCCCCCTTACATCCAACACCGTTTGCACCAATTCCCTTGTTCGAGAAATAAGATGATTGTCCAAAGCAGCCTGCTTAGCATAACTATTGGAATGGAAGTTGGTATGTGCTTAAATACATACCATTTCTCGACCAAATCCGGATCCAAAAAGACCAAAAACCCGACCAAAATGCCAAATATATTGTGTTTTTGTGTTTTTACATATGCAGGCACGGATTTCGAAGAAAAGGACAAAAATCAAGAAAGAACCGGAAAAACGAGCACGAGATATGGAAGTATTATTTTTAGCCGATGCCGGGAAGAAATTATGGTCAACAAGTCAACCCAAGTCCTTCATCTATCAGAAGTTGTCAACATTAGCCCTTGGATTCAACTTGGAAAAAGTGGCAAGATCAGTCCCTCAAAAATCAGAAATTACACATTAAGCCCCTATGATTAAAATCCTTAAATCCTAAAAACATTCTATACCCGGATCCCTTTATTCACTACCCAACCCAATTAAGTAAACCCCATCCACAAAAATCCCAGCCCATTCACTTGATCTATAAACCCCTAGCCCATTTCCATACCCGGTCCACTATCCCTTTAAATAAAACACTATCCGAATCCAACACAAACCCAACCCACACTTATCCTAGCCCAGCCAATCCCTATACCCGACCCACCAATGAAACCCGGTCAACCATTGCTATAATACTCATCGGTCAAAAAATAAAAATAACCCAGACAACACACGCGCGCCAAACAAGTTTATCCCCAAATCACACCCACGAAGAACCCTAGAATTAACCACACCAAAAATTCACCGAGAGTAAGGGCATTATTGTACTTCCTGACAACATGGCAGTATTGATTTGACACACGGATTGCCAGAGTGTACGATTGGAGCTATCTCATTGGCTGCTACACATCATCAAAATGATCCTACGGTTGAGATTGATGCTAGGAGAGCAAGGGTTGATCCAAGGGCCTGGATTGGGTGAAGGTAGTCCCCAGAAGGTTTTGCTGAGGTGTATATATACCCTCCCTCACTCACGGGTTAAAGGGTTAGCAAAATTAGGAGTAGGTTAGATAGATGGTAGCTTAGGAGTAGAGTAGAATAGGAGTAAGGAAAAAGTAGCTTTAGTGTTAGCTTAATGTAGCTTATTCAGTTTTCAAAAGTTGTATTCATTTGAAGTTTTAATGAAATTTAAGTTTTACATTTAAATCACCTGTCATTTACTTTTAAAGCAAAATTAATTTCTCTAAATCTGTTTTCAAAGTCACATTTACATGTTCTCATAAGCTCATTTGAGCTTAATCATAGCTTGCTGTTAGCTCTCTTAGTTTATTTCTGCTTATAATGGTGAGTGGTGATTCGGTCAACAAAAGTCAACTGGGTAAGAAATGGTGTTAATGGTTGATGATTCATGGTAGCTGGTTTGGTGTTAGCCTATCTAATAGATAGGTTTTGGTTGTAGGTTCTCCCTATTTCAGTTAGGGTTTGAAACTTGTAAGATCTTCTTTCCATTTTAAATTTCAGATTCATTTTAATGGCATATTAGTTTAGATCTGCTGAGAAGTGCTTTGATTACTGTTCCTTTGCTCTTGTTTGATTATGAATCGCTAGTTTTAGTTGTTTCATTCTGAGCTTGATTTGATCTTTTGTGCTTCATTTTTCTATTTCTGCTTTCTCATTCTGCAAATAGATAGTGGATCTGTGATTTTGAGATATTGCGGTTAGTGGTTGTTAGTTACTGTTCATTTACCATTTATATTGTTTAGTGATTTAGTTTAACTGATAGTAGTAAGTATAGTGGTTTAAATCTGAGTTTCTTAGTGTAACTAGTATAGATAAAGGGTGTTTGGATCTGCTAGGTTTTAGGGGATGAAGTTGTTATTTGGTGTTCATTTCTGCACTAGTAGTTCTTTATAGGCTTAAATGAATCAGAAGTAGTTTAATATTGCTAGGTTACTTTCAAAAAGTCAAAATAAGCTTTATACTCTTTTCTGCCTAGCATAGTGATATCTATTCATGAACTGTTGGATCAACTGCTTTATTTCATGTTTATGTTTGTGTTTTCATTAGTTAATTAGGCTTAATATACATCTAGTAATATAATTAGGACTTTTAAATTCGGATTAGTCAATGGTTTAGTGCATTCAAATAGTCATACCTTCTGCTTGACTTATTGATTATCTGTTTTCAACTGCTGATCTAGGGTCCATTTAAGCTAGGAATTGAGCTTATATGTTGGGGTTTTTGAATTTTCTAGTTAGTTAATAGTGCTAGCTTTATTTTGCCCCCATTAGTTTTCAGTTAACTGCTTATTTAGACTGCTTATTTGGGCCGAGAAGTTGGCTATTTCACCGTTGTTTCTGCCTCATGTTTGCGACTGTTCTTGAGCTTATCTGCTTATTAGCTTGTCATAATCTGCTTATCTGAGTTTGATTCTGTTCATTTGTTGCTGTTTGATGATTTTTGAGTTTTTGGTACTGAGATTTGCTTATTTGCTTATAAATTGCTTTTTGGCTTATTCTCAATAAGCCCAATCTGCTTATTTCTGCTTATCTGGTACTAACTGCTATTTTTCTTAAAAAGTAGATTAGTTTTTAGCTTTTACAAAAAAATCTCAGATTTAATTGAGTTGTTTTGCTATTTAATTTGTATTTTCTTAGTTTAAAAGTAATTTTAAATATTAAAAAAAGGTAAATAGTTTCTGCTTTGTCACTTTTGGTCCCTAAACTTTCTGTTTGAGTTAAAATCGTGCAAGGGTAATTTTTAGTTATAAAACAGTTTGTTATTTGGCAATCTTAGTCCCTGTCTTTGTTTAAGTATAACCAAGTTTCAGTTTTTTACACTTTTAGTCCCTAAACTTTTATAAACTTTTGTTTTCTTTATTTTCTTTTATAAAGTTAGTTTTAATATATTACATTTTCAGTCCCTTAGATTTTTACTTTTTCATTTTAGTATAATTTCACTAATAGATTTATAAGTCTCGGGATTAGCCCGGGATTTGCGTTATTTGATTTCTTTTTGTGTGCATTTATTTGATAACGTAGATTGTTGATTTTAATTTTCCATATTTTAGTGTAATCAATACCAAAAAAAAAATTATCACGTTCACTTATTCACTTCACATTTTCACGACACCGAATCGACTTAAACGCCGTCAAACCTTCGTTGGGAGAACGACCCAGGGAAATATTTTCACGAATATTCCTTCGGAAAAACGTACTAAAAATAAATCAAATCAAAAATGGCGCCGTTGCCGGGGAAGGCTTGAAACGTTGTCGTTGATTCATATCGTATTTTGTGTTTTGAAGACCCTTCTTCGGAAGTTATCGTTTTTATAAAAAATAAAAATACAAAAAGAAAATAAATAAATAAAAAACACTTTTCCTAAAGTGTTTTCATCTTAATAAACATCCTCGGTCTTCCGTTGAAGGAGGGCGGTTGTAAACCATTCCGAAATAACAACAAAAGAGATCGTGAAGTTAAACGTTTCTTGGATTATTTCTTTGCTACAACCTATACACGGGGTTTAAGGAGGTCTTGACATTAAATTGCAGACCGAAGAGAGATCCATTCTTCTCTCCCGCCACGCTGCGCGTAGTTTTGAAAGAAACGAGTACGGTTGATTAACGATCACCAAAAAGATAATAAATCTATTTTTTTTTTAAATTTAAAAACCCAAAAATATTTTCTTTTTCAATTTGATTTTTGTTTTTATGTTTAATTTTTTTTACGAAAAACCAAAAAGAATCTCCGTTATCCTCTTCATGTTTGATTCTCTTCTTTTACCCTCTATACCGTTTGATTCTTGATCTTCTTACCCTCTAAAGTTTGATTCTTCTTCTCACACCCTCTTATGTTTAATTCTTATGGATCCTATTTGTTTTAAGTGTGGAGAACCCTTCTTCGGAGGGTTGTGTGTTTGCTGTACGTACGAACAATGTGGTGGTGATATTCATGACGGAGTTTGTTGGAATTGTAATTCTAACACGTATGTTCAAAGGTCAAACGTTCCCGATTACCCTCCACCGCCGCCTCCATTCATTTGTTTTAATTGTGGAAATCCCTCCGAAGAAGGAGTACCTTGTGGACAATGTTTTTGTAATCAATGTGGATATACCAATTGTATGTGCTACGTCCCGAGTGTTGAAACGTCTTACGCTTACGATACGAGCTTTGATAATTATCCTCAAAATGATTTCAATCCTCCTTCTCAAAACTCTTATGAGCAAGAATCATATTTCAATGATCATTCATCAAATTTTGAACATTGTGGGGGATCGTTTGAAAATTTTTATTATGAGCCAAATTCGTGTTACGATTCTCATGGTTTTAACTAACCCCCACAAAATTCCGGCAATTGTCCAAATCAAGATAGAATGCGCGAAATTGAAAGAATTTGGGAAGACTTCCAAGAAGTTAAGAAATTGGTGGTTAAACACTATACTTCTACTCCCGATCCTCATGAGAAGTCTATAGAAGAATTACTTGCCGAGGAAAGAGTGTCCAATTATCGAAAGTCTTTTATTTACGACGATTATGATGAGAAAATTACGATCAACCTTTTCCCTCAAAGAGTATCTACCTACGACGATGATTCCGATGATGACGAGGAGAGACTTGTGCCATTCAACGTTTTCCCTCAAATTTCACCTATCTTTCCTCCCGTAGAACCCGAGGACTCTTTAATAATGGGGGACGAGCATCTAAACACTATTCCGGCAACGGAATCGGACGAATTCCAAAAGTCTAGTGTTGAGAACCTCGTCCCAATCCAAAGTGAGTCCGGGGAAAATTCTAACGATGATTGTGAATTTGTTGAAAATGATCGTCTTGATAATCTCGTTGATACGAATGATAAGCCGTTTGATGATATTTACGTTGAAAAGAATGAAGATGAGATGTTCTCCGATTCCGACAATGACGATTCTATATCTTATGGAGACATCGACTATGTGGAGGAGTCACCTTCTGATTTCGTCAGCTTAGAAGAAGAGAATGATGAAGAAACTGAAATCCAAGATGATGCTCTTCGCGAGAAATTATTAAATATCAATCTTCTCATTTCTAGGATCGAGGCATTACATGATCCTCCGACTTCTTCTTCTCCTATCCCCGATATGGATAGTGATTTCTTACCCGAGCTTGAAATTTTTCGATTTGAAGAGACGAGTAGTGGCAGTCCCACTATTCATGCTGATATCTCTCTTTCGGATTATGAGTGCTTTCATTTTGAAATTGATTCCGAACCTATTTCCGATAATCCGTCACGTGATCCTCTTTTAGAGGATGTCGATCGATTTCTTGCTTCGGATGACTCGATACCACCGGGTATTGAGAATGGCGAGAATGGTTTTCAAAGAAACGTACTTATTGAAGAAATTAATGATGATGATTTACTTTCTGAGGCTGATTCATTTATCTTTGATTTACCGTCTTCTCGTCCACCCGCGAAACCACCGGATGGAGATCTTGGATCCGGTGTGAATGAAGTAATTGATGGAGTGGTGGATGAGACTTATGATATTGATGATCCCGTGCTTGATATTTTACCCACCCAACCCACCCGTGATTCCAATGATGTTTATGCTTTCACCATCCGAGTGTTTCACCCTTTCTTTTCTTATCCCCTCCTTTCTCCATCTTTCCACTCCTCCGGGAGTGAGGATACCGTCTTCGACCCCGGCATCTCCGTTCTTCGTGCCGGGTGTCCGTTCCTCTTGCTCCCCCAAGGACAAGTAAATTCGGGGTCGAGTCAAGCTCATGTGACTCGGTTACCAAAAACAAGCGCTTCGTGGGAGGCACCCCATGCTTATCCTTCTATCTTCTTATCTATTTTCTAATAAAGTGAGTGAGGAGGGC
Source organism: Artemisia tridentata subsp. tridentata (assembly GCA_021014915.2). Taxonomy (NCBI): domain Eukaryota; kingdom Viridiplantae; phylum Streptophyta; class Magnoliopsida; order Asterales; family Asteraceae; genus Artemisia; species Artemisia tridentata. Next base: position 47,886,859 of record CP139508.1, read on the forward strand.
TTCCTCTTCCGTATCTTGTGTTTCGTGTTTTCTGTGGTATGTCCAGGAATGCCCGATGATGAAGACTCTCGTGCTCGTAGTTTCCTTCACGCTACTCGAGTTTCATCATTCGCTGCTCATCCGATATCCTACATCTTATCGTTTTACATCTATCTTTTGGCATAATTAATAAACGGCCTTAGATTTATGTAGGAGAACCCTTACCTTTAAGACATTGAGGACAATGTCTCGCTTTAGTCTGGGGGGGGTGATCTTTCGATTCGATTTTTGCCTTGCATTCTTGTAGTTTACTCATGCAACCCGTTTTTCCTCCAAAATTGAAAAAATCCAAAAAAAATGAGAAAATTTAAAAATTTTTGCAAAAATATAATAAATTTTGACATTTTTGTTGATTTTCCGCTGGAGATAGTAGGAATAAAATTCTGACTTGACCGGGCGTGTTGAGCCCTAGCTTGTTCCCTTAACCGTTTATAATCTATAAGCTCGTGCTAGTCTTTTACACAAGGAGCTAGAAAACGCGAATTCTTTTTAAGAGTTTGCAAGTTCCCGTATTCGACTTTATATATGCATGGCTTGATTATAAGGCTAAGCATTCGCGGATCTTATTATTTAAGATTTTAAATTTGCGAAGAACGAAAAATGATAGAGTTGTTTATAAGTTAGATTGCTAAACGTGGAGTAGTTGGATCTCTTTAGAGCTCATCAAAGTTATTTGTGGCTTTTTGTTCCCATAAGCTTGTTTCACCTTAAAAATAGTAATCTAGGAATAATTAAAGCTATTTTAGTTTTGGCGATAATTAGTTTTTATCTCTTCCTTAGAAAATCCTTGCTTATGAAAGTTGGGTACACATCAAGGTACTGCCAGTGTTACGGTGTAATAGACTATTCCATCTTGCCGGCTCGCAACCGATGTTGGGATTGTTATAAAAGCCGTAGGACTCGGGATTTGGCAAAATATATAATGAATAATGAATAATAATAATAATCCAAAGCCATAAAAAGTTTTCTGCATCTTGCCGGTTCGCAGCCGATGTTGTAGACTTCTAATAAAGGCAGAGGAAAAATTCCAAGGTCATAATAGACTATCACATCTTGCCGGTTCGCAGCCGATGTTGTGATTGTTATAAAGGGCCGAGGATTAAATACGTTAATGTGCTTAATAATGTTTAAAAATGCCAAACTTCGACTCCGGGGGTATCCTAATAAAGGCTTCTGTCTCTGGACTCGTAGATGAGTTGTTTCGGTCGCAAATAAAAGGGATATCCTCAAAATCATGTTAAATCAAAGACCTTGATGTGGACCTCATTTTTGTATGCAACGGTTTTCGAGGGAAGGCGTGGAAACTACTTAGCATCTAAACTAGGTATCTTTATCGGATTAAAAATTATCGAAATGAGAATTTGGAGAAATTCATTTCTCACCAAAAATAAAATAAATAGAGGAAAATAGGAATTTGGGAACAAGAAGTAATTACACAAGTAGCTTTTATGGGTAGTGTTGGCAATCTAACTTGTAAATAACAATGATTTCGTTTTAAGCTTAGTTTGGGGACTCGTGAAAAATCAGGGACGACGAATTTTATCCTTATGGTCACTTCTTCATGAGTCGTGTTTCCTACTCAATGACCCTAAAAGTTATCACTAGATAATGATTGTCAACAAAAGCCGTCACATGAATAATGAGAAAAATACAAAAATAGAATAAAAGGAAAATCGGGGAGTTTTTAGAATTTAAGATTTCTTAATCTCTTTTGAAAATTTTGCTACTTTTCAAAGTTAGTAAAAAGAGATTGGAAATTTTCGGTTTTGAAAACGTGTTCTCATAACATTGCATGAGGACATTGCAATATCTTAGTCTGGGGGAATTTTGGTATGTGCTTAAACACATACCATTTCTCGACCAAATCCGGATCCAAAAAGACCAAAAACCCGACCAAAATGCCAAATATATTTTGTTTTTGTGTTTTTACATATGCAGGCACGGATCTCAAAGAAAAGGACAAAAATCAAGAAAGAACCAGAAAAACGAGCACGAGATATGGAAGTATTATTTTTAGCCGATGCCGGGAAGAAATTATGGTCAACAAGTCAACCCAAGTCCTCCATCTATCAGAAGTTGTCAACATTAGCCCTTGGATTCAACTTGGAAAAAGTGGCAAGATCAGTCCCTCAAAAATCAGAAATTACACATTAAGCCCCTATGATTAAAATCCTTAAATCCTAAAAACATTCTATACCCGGATCCCTTTATTCACTACCCAACCCAATTAAGTAAACCCCATCCACAAAAATCCCAGCCCATTTACTTGATCTATAAACCCCTAGCCCATTTCCATACCCGGTCCACTATCCCTTTAAATAAAACACTATCCGGATCCAACACAAACCCAACCCACACTTATCCTAGCCCAGCCAATCCCTATACCCGACCCACCAATGAAACCCGGTCAACCATTGCTATAATACTCATCGGTCAAAAAATAAAAATAACCCAGACAACACACGCGCGCCAAACAAGTTTATCCCCAAATCACACCCACGAAGAACCCTAGAATTAACCACACCAAAAATTCACCGAGAGTAAGGGCATTATTGTACTTCCTGACAACATGGCAGTATTGATTTGACACACGGATTGCCAGAGTGTACGATTGGAGCTATCTCATTGGCTGCTACACATCATCAAAATGATCCTACGGTTGAGATTGATGCTTGGAGAGCAAGGGTTGATCCAAGGGCCTGGATTGCGTGAAGGGAGTCCCCAGAAGGTTCTGCTGAGGTGTATATATACCCTCCCTCACTCACGGGTTAAAGAGTTAGCAAAATTAGGAGTAGGTTAGATAGATGGTAGCTTAGGAGTAGAGTAGAATAGGAGTAAGGAAAAAGTAGCTTTAGTGTTAGCTTAATGTAGCTTATTCAGTTTTCAAAAGTTGTATTCATTTGAAGTTTTAATGAAATTTAAGTTTTACATTTAAATCACCTGTCATTTACTTTTAAAGCAAAATTAATTTCTCTAAATCTGTTTTCAAAGTCACATTTACATGTTCTCATAAGCTCATTTGAGCTTAATCATAGCTTGCTGTTAGCTCTCTTAGTTTATTTCTGCTTATAATGGTGAGTGGTGATTCGGTCAACAAAAGTCAACTGGGTAAGAAATGGTGTTAATGGTTGATGATTCATGGTAGCTGGTTTGGTGTTAGCCTATCTAATAGATAGGTTTTGGTTGTAGGTTCTCCCTATTTCAGTTAGGGTTTGAAACTTGTAAGATCTTCTTTCCATTTTAAATTTCAGATTCATTTTAATGGCATATTAGTTTAGATCTGCTGAGAAGTGCTTTGATTACTGTTCCTTTGCTCTTGTTTGATTATGAATCGCTAGTTTTAGTTGTTTCATTCTGAGCTTGATTTGATCTTTTGTGCTTCATTTTTCTATTTCTGCTTTCTCATTCTGCAAATAGATAGTGGATCTGTGATTTTGAGATATTGCGGTTAGTGGTTGTTAGTTACTGTTCATTTACCATTTATATTGTTTAGTGATTTAGTTTAACTGATAGTAGTAAGTATAGTGGTTTAAATCTGAGTTTCTTAGTGTAACTAGTATAGATAAAGGGTGTTTGGATCTGCTAGGTTTTAGGGGATGAAGTTGTTATTTGGTGTTCATTTCTGCACTAGTAGTTCTTTATAGGCTTAAATGAATCAGAAGTAGTTTAATATTGCTAGGTTACTTTCAAAAAATCAAAATAAGCTTTATACTCTTTTCTGCCTAGCATAGTGATATCTGTTCATGAACTGTTGGATCAACTGCTTTATTTCATGTTTATGTTTGTGTTTTCATTAGTTAATTAGGCTTAATATACATCTAGTAATATAATTAGGACTTTTAAATTCGGATTAGTCAATGGTTTAGTGCATTCAAATAGTCATACCTTCTGCTTGACTTATTGATTATCTGTTTTCAACTGCTGATCTAGGGCCCATTTAAGCTAGGAATTGAGCTTATATGTTGGGGTTTTTGAATTTTCTAGTTAGTTAATAGTGCTAGCTTTATTTTGCCCCCATTAGTTTCCAGTTAACTGCTTATTTAGACTGCTTATTTGGGCCGAGAAGTTGGCTATTTCACCGTTGTTTCTGCCTCATGTTTGCGACTGTTCTTGAGCTTATCTGCTTATTAGCTTGTCATAATCTGCTTATCTGAGTTTGATTCTGTTCATTTGTTGCTGTTTGATGATTTTTGAGTTTTTGGTACTGAGATTTGCTTATTTGCTTATAAATTGCTTTTTGGCTTATTCTCAATAAGCCCAATCTGCTTATTTCTGCTTATCTGGTACTAACTGCTATTTTTCTTAAAAAGTAGATTAGTTTTTAGCTTTTACAAAAAAATCTCAGATTTAATTGAGTTGTTTTGCTATTTAATTTGTATTTTCTTAGTTTAAAAGTAATTTTAAATATTAAAAAAAGGTAAATAGTTTCTGCTTTGTCACTTTTGGTCCCTAAACTTTCTGTTTGAGTTAAAATCGTGCAAGGGTAATTTTTAGTTATAAAACAGTTTGTTATTTGGCAATCTTAGTCCCTGTCTTTGTTTAAGTATAACCAAGTTTCAGTTTTTTACACTTTTAGTCCCTAAACTTTTATAAACTTTTGTTTTCTTTATTTTCTTTTATAAAGTTAGTTTTAATATATTACATTTTCAGTCCCTTAGGTTTTTACTTTTGCATTTTAGTATAATTTCACTATTAGTTTTATAAGTCTCGGGATTAGCCCGGGATTTGCGTTATTTGATTTCTTTTTGTGTGCATTTATTTGATAACGTAGATTGTTGCTTTTAATTTTCCATATTTTAGTGTAATCAATACCAAAAAAAAAAATTATCACGTTCAATTATTCACTTCACATTTTCACGACACCGAATCGACTTAAACGCCGTCAAATCTTCGTTGGGAGAACGACCCGGGGAAATATTTTCACGAATATTCCTTCGGAAAAACGTACTAAAAATAACTCAAATCAGAAGTCACAAAGCTCCTCCATAGACATATTGTCCAAAATACCCTTCCAGCCAGCGGGTGCCATCTTTTCAACCAGTTGACGACATGCAAGAGCATTAGGAAGTTCTGCGATGTTAGGAAGGCCTGCGAAAAATATGATATTAGTTATATGATGAGTCATGTACACCAGACATAAAGATTTCAACTTACTAGGAGTATCATTTTCAGGTACCCTTAAAGGGGTTGGTATGAAGGCTTTGGGATAAGAGCTTTTGGGTTTCACCGTCCTAGTCGGGGGGGGGGGGGGGGTTGGAAGCGATAATTTTCTTTTCAGAGGGGTTTTCACAGACATGGCAGCTTTTCCCTTTATTTTATTTTTATCCGATATATGGGAAGACCCTATAAGCCTTGTTTGAAATTCCTTGATTAGCGGATCATCGGAGTCGGTTACGGTCTCTACGAAGTGTGGAATCTTGTCATCATTAACAGAGATTGACGGAGAACCCACTTCATTACTCACATCATTCGGCTCTTGGGGGATGAAGCTAACATCTCCGGTGCCACGGGCTACAACGAAATTCCTAAAGGCCATACCTACAACAACAAAATAGAACCGATAAATATCATCAAATAAGCTATTTATTTCATATAGAAAAGTTATGTACATACTTCTCCCTTCACACATTATTTCAGGTTTCAACGGAGATCCTTCCCAACGGTCAACAATTCCCACCATAAACAGTATCGGTTCAGGAAACGTTTGTACATCAAAAGGGTGGCGTGCAAGACGTTGATAAAGGGGATTATTTCTTATGAAGTGCGGTAAAGGATCATCGAAACGTTTATCATCAAAACGAAACGCTTTATCCAGTAAGGCTGGGTATTGGGGAGGTATGATGGTACTTTGCACATAGAAAAACAAACCTTTCCACTTTCTTATATTTGCAAAAGGTTTTGTTATTAAGCAAGGCACATCAGGTTTACTTCTTTTACCCAAAGTTAGCCAATCACCACCAGGGCAAAGGTTGATAAAGCCTCTAAGCATGTTAAGCGTGGGCTCATAACCATAAGCTTTACATACGACAATGTAGGTGGTTAGCTTGGCTAAGCCAAAGGGATTCAACCTGGAAATATGTACTTGATAATATTGTAAAAATTCTAAGATTAGGGGATGAATGGGAACCCTAAAGTTGGATTCTGTAAATGCATGAACATAGAGTCCAACATACCCAACAGGAGCATCAAAAATATTTTGGTCCTTGTTTGGAAGAATCACTTCGAATTCCTTGGGGATGGGGTACTTTCCAAGAAATTTCGACAAATACTGTTCTGATAAGGTACACTTCTATTGCCTAATAGTCCTTTTCGCCGCCATATTCATCTTGTATTTAAAATAATGAGATTGAGGAATGACAATTACCTTAATCTCAGAAGAAGCACGAAACGCAAGTACTGTGTATGTGTACCTTGGGGTGAAGTGAAACAGTACGATCAGGTGGGATCATAAAGGGTTTATGTATATTTAAAGTTATTTCATCCTAACCATACACGTGCAACTATAATCCGAGTTATACACGGACTCCAATTAGAATTTTAAAATTTGAAAAGATGTTTGTGGTTACCGAAATCCTAGCCGCTGCAGCCTAGGGTAGGTAGTTGGATATTCAATTATCCGCATTTATCGCACGATTTGTTTACACGAATATCTTTTCACTTTGATTCGTGACGAAAGGGATAGGGTGCAGCATGTTTTTAGAGTCGAATGCAATTTATACTTGTACGTATATATCACTTTCGACTGGTGGGCATGATGATGTACCCTCCGAACGGGTCGAATGACTCCCTTTCGAGCCTGTAGAAAGCCCTCTCTTCGGAGGCCCAGGTGAACCTCCTAACATGTTTCATTGGCGTAAAACCATTCGTCTACGAAGTGGTTACCATGTGGGAATCCGCCAATCGAAGCCCTAAGCCCTTCGGGGTATTCCTCTCGAAGGAACTAGCACGGAGAGCTATCCTGACCTGGTCAAACCCACGTCTCCTCTTCCCCTTGGCTTTCCCGCCAAAACAGAGATCGTGGGCTATAAAGCCCTAGCGGTTACCACATTTCATGGGACGCCCCCATGATCTCCGTTACATGCGCAAACCGCCCACTAAGCCTTATTTCTCCCCTATAAATAGCTTAGTCGGGCTGGAACAAAGTAAGTTAACCTCACTCTCGTCAATTACAACCTACATTACCATTACACATACTTACTCGCACGCCGGAGGTGGTTCGCAGGGTCCAACCCCTGCGCAATCACTTAACGTAGTGTCTTCGTATTTCGTATTTCAGGTTAAAGACAAGCTTGGCGCAACCTCAACACCCCATATATCCATAAGATACATTAAACAACCAATAGAATTAAACCAAGTGGAATTTAGTTACTAAAAAATCTGAAAATTAATTATATAGCAAAAAGGGTATTGTAGGTATTTAACACATCTAACCCTAAATACCCTTCAATCCCTAATAAACATAACCACCCTAATAAACATAACCGGACTCTCATCCCTCCCATCTCTCCTCTCGCCATACACTCTGCCATTTTTTTTATATACCAGCCATACACACACACCGTGTGGTTAATTCCAGCGGCCATACACTCCGGCTATACCACAAGTAAAAGCAGATTTGGTCTATTCTTAGAGCCCTAGTTGCCGTCACCACCATCGAAACCATATCCCATCCCCACCGAAACCCTTATCCCCACTAAAACCCTCAGCACCACCGAGACTGACACCTCGATTTGCCGTTGCGTCTTTTCGGTGACGCCTCATTATACCGACGAGGCTTGGTTTTTTCAGCAAGGCTTAGTTTATACCATACACGCGTGTATCAAGATTGGGTCTTTTCCATCGTCATATGTACGAGTTCAACGTCGATTTCAGATCCGTCTTTTCCTCACGACGGCAGGACATGGTACACCACCCTCGTTTCCAGCGTCGGTTTCAAATCTTGTTTCAGCGTCGGTTTCTTGTGAACAACCAAATGGGTCAGATCCTTATCTGGGTCCGTTTCTGTTTCAAGAAAACGTTAGGGTTTTGTAACGTCTAGTATTTTTTTTGAGGTTTGATGAAATTGAATATGATGTTGTTAGAATAGTAGAAACAGAAGAGATGGTTTAGTTTTTGGTGTGTTTAGTAGTTTTTTTGTGAGTTCTTGTTAACTGAAGTGTGATTGGACATGATGTATCAAGTTTTTTGAGATGTAATATATGGGTTTTTTTGTATTGTGTATCTAGTGTATTAGAGTGTATCTGTTTATTAAAATATAATATATGGTTTTTTGTATTGTGTATCTAGTGTATCTGTTTTTTAGTGATGCATATTTGAAATATGTATCAAGTGCATATTCGAGTGTATTTGTATATATTTGAAACGAGGCATGATACAACCCGTGCGATGCACAGGCTTGTTTGCTGACTAATTAAATTGTTTTCCGTAACGTTGATGCATCTTTATCTTTGTCGGGTCGGGATAGCACGTGATGGTATTTATAAGAACTTTTTGCATTTGAATTAGTTTAATTTCAATAAAAGTTTCAATGATAAATTATAATCCTTTTTGTTAAGTTCAGAATGTTAATGGTAATACATTGTGAATGGAGGGGTTTTATATCTAAAATCATAAATTTACTCAAACTTATAAACAAAAGCTTATTATGATCACATGGCAAAATTTACACATTGAGTGATGCCATGACAACAATATTGTTTTCATTGTCGAAAAATATAAGAATATAGAAGCTCGTTCCACACATCAGGCACACCGGGAAGACACCAATGTATACAATCTGAAAAACTACTTGGATTTGATAATTGTTCTTCACTCAATGGCTCCCATTGCTTTTTATAATAGAAGGATGGCCTTCTTTTATGTATTCTGAAAGTTGAGTTATGTTGATGATGTCCACTTTCAATCCTTTTGTTTTCAATTCATCAATGGAGTTTTCTACTATCCTTATCATTTTTGGATCCGTTCCGCTACGTATATAGCATATACCCTTCTTTCGTAATCAAATCTGTCTCAGTGTAACAACTTTGGCCCTTAGATGCACCCCATTCTTTAGGCCCTACAATAGAAAGTTTGCAATGGTCATGAAAATGAGTATGAGATATTTTTCGCAATCGGCCCATGTCAAAATATATACCCCCTTTCACTTTTAGCTCACATAACTTATATGGGTCGTCTTGACATATTATCTGACCTGCCCGAAATTCATATCATGCGCCTCTTGTTAACACCCTAGTTAAAACTCCTGGATCCACCACTGAGTTATCATATTTCGTGTTCATTTTAGCTCAAAGGCAAACAAAAATTGTGAAAATACATCTTAACCTATTTGACAGAATTGAAAGTTAGGCTGGCTTGTTGAAACATGAACTAAAATGATGTACGTTTACAACATAATGACCTTCTATCGTCTACATTGAACAATAAGTTTGCAATTATGTAAATGTGTTTCTATTGACAACAACACAAAGATATGTCATGTAGTACAATTTATGGATGATACGCTTATTGTTGCTTATCCGTCACGGATGAGGATGGCTGACTACCATCTCCAAAGTTAGCGTATCAGACTTTTACTATGCATAGAATGTATGGATGAATGAATAGATGTTGACATCAATCCACTAATTCAATTAAGAAACATAAAAATTATCAAAAGGGCGAATGAGTTCTCAACCTTGTTATCTACAAATATCTACAATTGGTCCCTGCTAATTATAACTACCAACTTTATACATTTGATGTACTTAAGAGATACGTATATGCGAAAGTAGAATGTAGCTCAGATCCGGTAGGAATCACGTCTTCATTAACCGTGTAGTAAGGACTATATGGTGAATGTATGATCCCAGCCTTCTCATTTCCCATACCAAGGAAAGCAAATGTGCCTGGAATCTTTTCCAAGTAGAAAGCGAAATCTTCACTTCCCATGAAAGGAGGGGTTAATTCTATGTTATGTTTCTCAACAATCATACTCGACACTTTTAGTACATGGTTATATATCCTATCGTCCTTGATAGTTGGAGAGACAGTCGGATGTTCATTTCCTTTAAAATCATCTACTGCTGACTGCTGAGCAACGATATACTAATGATTGCGCTTTTATCACCTAATAAAGCATCGAATATAAGCACAACCCAAGTTCTTATAAGTGACATTTAATATCCTTTCTAATATATTCATATCATAATTTATGACTTAATGTTAAAATACATAAAGTGCATAGGTTTTTTTGCTAAAAGCTCTATAAGTTCCAGCAATGGAAACCGAGTCAGGAGTGACACTGAGCTCGCGTCCACCTTCCACCATTGCTACTGAAACCACCTGCATAACATAAATCCTGTCTAAATTACTACTCATGTGTAAAAAAATATTGACTATGCACCAAATCAAGGGACAAAACATACACTGATAAAGAGTAGTTGCTCATGCGCATTGCTCATTCTGAAGTTGGAGAGAATGTTCAACCTTTTAAAGGACGGCCTATATGTGCTTAAATGATCATATCAGCATATTACATTATAAATTATAAATCATAGACTATAACAAACATAGTAGAGTGGAAATGTCATACCTATGAAACGGATACGATGATTTAAGAGTATATATTTCAAAGAATTAGAAAGAGAACAAAAGTATACTTTTAGTTAATAATAATATACGGAAATATATGTAGCATGCATGATGGTTCATATACTCGAAAAGTATACTCTGCATGAAGAAAACAAATTAGAAATTTGATATCCTTCACGTCTACATCTTCACACACGATAAATGGATCTTTTCCACCAAGCTCAAGTGTCACTGGTATCAACGTGTCAGCAGCCTTTCTCATTATCTGCAATTACAATGCATAATGGTAAGAAACAATCAAATACTCTGTACTAACTCGTAAAAGTCATAAGACTGAAATCATACCATTCTACCAACCCCTGGTGATCCAACAAATATCATTTTATCAACACATGACACCAATGCTTCTCCTGTCTCAGCAAACCTGACAAAATAAAAAATTGAAGTACCCACTGAATAAAAGAAAACTGATAGCCTAAACAATGAGTAATCCCAATGGAACTAATTCTTATTTATAGTATTGAGATGTGTTGTAAGTGCAAAGATGGTTCATATACTCGAAACCGAAGCAACAATTCATATTCCGCATCACTTGATATTCTGCATCACTTGATATTCTGCATTTACCTCCGATTAATGATGATTACATTCAATTGAGAGCTTTTGTGGAGCATTGGCATGTTTGTACCGTACTTATGTTTGTGCACAACCCCCCTTGAGCATTGAATTAAGGTACTCAACTTTTAAGTATAATAGATATGTATCAACTGTATTTGTTTGAGGTGTAATTTATATCAGGTTATTTTATTGTGTAACAAGTGTATCTATATATTTTTTAAACATATATTAAAAACAAAAAATGTATCAATTTGTAAAAAAAATGGCTGGTGGAATACGTATTAAAAACAAATATGGTTGGTGAAAAGAAAATACACCAAAAATTAATTCAAAAAATGTGATTTGAATTGTCCAAACTACCCTTCAAACTCTATTTAATGACTATAATGTCACTCATTTAATGTTAATCTCATCTAACACAAATATATTGATCCAACGGTCCAGATTGGGTCTTACTTTTAGAACTTTAAGTTTGATCTCACATTAACCCTCTCCTATATATATATATATATATATATATATATATATATATATATATATATATATATATATATATATATATCAAAGTTTACGTTTTTTTATATAATCATGCGTATGTAAAAAATATATATGAATATTTGGCTCATTTTGTTTATCATGGAAATATGTTTCTGGCGGAATTTTTTTTATTCATGAAATTGCGAGATATCTATTAATTATTTGTTAAATAAAGTTTGTTATATGAAGAAGTTGTAAATAGTTAAAAGCACGACGACATTTTTGCAAGTTACTGCACAGTTTATGGTGAATATTGTATTTTTCTTTTCATTTTTTTTTTTTATTCTTCCGAAAAAGTTACAACTATAATTTTTTTTAGCGTTGTCATATTTCTAACTATGTTGAATGAAGACAGTGTTGGTGGTTGAGCCATTGTCAACCTATAGCTGCAACTTGTTTTGTGTGATTAATTTTTTTTTCGGTGTCACTATTTCCAGTTACGGTCACTGTTGATGTAACGGTGCATCACTCTTTATTCTGGCACATAAATGAAGGGATCGAAGAGATTATGGCAGATCATGTTCACTAAGAAATGACCCAAAATCGATGTAACGGTGCATCAAGGCGTGATTATTATTATGGTTTAGTATGTTAATGTTATGTATTGTATTTTTTAAGGGCCTTGTTCGTCATAATGTTAAATATGAGGGGTTTTATGTTAACTTTTAAATCTTTTTGTTAAAAGCTGAAATGATATTTATGCATTCGGGAAGAAGAACTGTAGTTCAATTAAATGGGTGTTATTATGTATAATGATGCCTTTTTGTTTAATTATTTGATTGTAAGACCCGATTTATTAGAAGCCTATATAAGACGCTTAATCACAATTGTTAATATCAACTTCATTTCCATCCACTTATTTTCTGACCACTTTCCTTTTGATAATCACATCAATGGCGGCTACCCCAAATATCGATGGTTCTATGGTATGAATGAAAGTATAACTCATCCATGATCAGTTTTTAATCTAATGCTGTATTTGATTTTGTTTTTTTTTTTTTTTTTTTTTTTTTTTTTTTACTTTCTTTAAAAAATTTGACATTCATTTTTTACATTTATTATTTAAAGTAGTAGCATATTTAGTATGATAAGTTTGTATAAGTAGAAGGTGTTTGATAGTTTAGCAACAATGTTGGTATTTTAATTGTATGTGTTATGTTATGTGATGGTTGAATGAGTTGACTGTGTTGTTGTAGGTGTTGCTGTCAGCTTTTATTTTTGTTGCAAAACTTGTTTATATGTCGTGTAAACCTTTTATGTATTCCATAAAACCTAACAGTCTTCTGATGTAGCAAGAGGACTCATAAGTTTGTATAAGTAGAGGTTGTATCATAGTTTAGAAAGGATGTAGATACTGCAGTTGTATGTCTCATGTTATGTGATGGTTGAATAAGTTGGGTGTAATGTTTTGGGATTTTTTTTATTTTTTTTTTTTTTTTTTTTTTTTTTTTTTTTTTTTTTTTTTTTTTTTTTTTTTTTTTTTTGCTTTTTAGTTTTACTATTATCGAATTAAGTTTATGTTGTATGGTTTCCCCACATAATGCAGCGGGTGCAGCTTGTTTCGAACTTTTGGTGTTTATCTTTTGGTTAATCTTATTGTTGTGGTAAGTGTTTGTAAGGGATTGGTATATAGTTAACTATTAGTTTAAAAATGTTTTCAGTAGGTTTATCGTCAGAAACTATATGGTCAATGGTCCAAATGTAGTTGTTTCTGATTAAGAAGACTTTAGGTGGTTTAAGGTTTCAAGTAATATAGCTGACTTTTCATATTGTAGGGTAACGTGTCACACTTTTGCTAGTAGACCTATTGTTCAATTTAGGTGGTGTTTTATCGTTTTCCTACATAATGCAGTGGGTTTAGCTTCTTTCGGATTCGTGATGTTTACCTTTTGGTTAAGCTTACTGTTGCGAAAAGTGTTTGTAAGGGATTAGCATATACTTAATTATTACTTTAGAAAAGGCTTGGGTAGGTTTATTATGAGAAATAATTTGGTCAATGTTCCAAATGTAGTTGTTTCTGATTAAGAAAACTGTTAGTAGTTTAAGTTTTCAAGTAACAGAGCTGAGTTTTCATGTCATACAGTAATGTGTCACACTTTTGTTTGTAAACCTGTTGTTATTCACTTTTTTTGGGCAGAGCATGTTAATTTTCAGCCACTTGTTCATTTCAGTTTTGGCTGTTTAAATACTTTAGCTAATATCTTTTTTGGCCATTCATTTTTGGAAATTTCTGTTGTTATTGACCTAATGGCTGGATTACTGTTGCTTCTTGAGTTATCTATTTCTTCAAATTCCTTTTCTTTTACCGAGATGATGCGTTTGTGTTTAGAAAGGGAGGTAGGTGAAGAGCAGGATTGGCAAGGTTTTTTGCGTGTTTGGGGTGTACAAATGTTGCTGAGGAGGTGGCTTATTTAGATTCTATCATTCGTGAACTTGAATTATGTATCAACAACATTTCTGCTGCACAGTCGGTCATGCACTTAAGGGCTGGTGACGAAATTCTTGTAGCTGATTCAGTCATGTACTTAAGGGTGATCCGCAACTTTGAAGCGGAAAAAACTAACAAACCTGCAGACCTTGCTTGCAGCGTCTGAAAGTCAAATGTGTCGTCGAAGACATTTTCTTACTCGCTTTACTTTTCTATGAATGTAGATTCGGTCTGCAATATCGTGGAGTAGTATTTAAAGTGTATCGGTCATATTATGCAAAGATTGAATTAATAAAACCTAGTTTTGTGGATGCCGGCTTATTATATTACTTCTGGTAGGATGGTTGTCTCCATTTTCTTTTAACCCTTTTTAGGTTATTATTAGGAGATGTAAGTGTTGTTGTATAGTTTTGGTAATCCGTTTTATGAACTGTGTTGGTATGGTAAGCACATTAAGTCGTTTAGTTTACATCTGATCTTCCTTTTATCAGATGCGAGTATGATTGTCGGTTTTGGCTGATCTGTCATACAAAAATCTGTTTGTTAATGTATTAGAAGTAAAGCTAATGGTAAACGCTATGTTGTTTGAAATGAGTTGGTATTTAAGAAACTGAACAAACCATGTAAACGATAAACGTAGTGCTTTTTTATTGCACTTTAACTGCAATTCCTTCCAAGATATGTGGTGTCACATTTGCAGGAAACTTTAGTGCATACAGATGCTTACTAAAATAACTACACAACAATTTTATCCAAAATGAGCCGTAACATTTTTTGGAAACTTTAACTACTTCTAGTACATGTACGTGGTAAGGTTGTTTTTTTCGTGATAGCTTTTGCAGATCTTTTATATAAAATGCAGCATGCTCATTTAGAGACGCTTCCAGGCTGTAACAGGTTTTCAAATTTTGCGTCGTGTTGTTGTCATGGCACTTCTATGATATCAAGTATATTTACATTGCTGGTGCACATGTTGGAACATAGTTTAACTGACAAACATTGGAGACTTGGTTAGTACTCCGGATAGACTTTGTCCTTTGCTAGACTTTCAGGAAAAAGTAACGCAGTTACATAATATTTCACGTATACAGGTTTTTACATACGATGCCTTTGAAAATTGAAATAAAGGCAACCTGTTGTTCTACTGATATTAGATACAGTTGTAGTTACTGCACATATATTGTACTGGATACTACTAATAGCGGATACTACTGTTAATTAAACCGCTGAATCATGTGTGCTTCTAGGTTGCCAACGTGTGCTGGCATGTCTGTTGTGGAGCTATTCGTGTTTTGTCTTTTTAAGCTTCTCCTCGGCGGCGTGTTCTTCTGTGCCCTTGAATAATTCCCTTCTGGCTGCAGGATGTTGCTGTTCTGTTGTGGTTTCTGTCTTTTGTCTTTTGTGGTGGACTTTCAGTGTCCTTTGCTATAGTGTCCTCACGTTTGTCAACGGGGCTGCTACCACTTGTTGGCGGAGTTAGGCTTCCTGGTGTTATCTATGTGGCTGCGTGTTCTTCGTCTGCGGGTTTGATAGGTGTTGAAGAGCTGCCTTCATCGAAGGCTTGGGTAACTTCTGGCAAAAGCAGTGGTAGTGCATCAGCAGCACTGTCAAGGATAAAATTTGGATAACCCTTGCGACTACCTTTGCCTAGGTGGATTTGAAATATATGTTTAGTGTTTTCAAGGTCTTTGATAATGGGAGGCAAAGTATACGGGTCTTGGTCAGGCACATAGCTATAAGAACCTCTGTGATTTTGGGTAGCAAGGAGTGAGCTGCTGGGCTATAGCATGCAACAACGATACTTCCCGTTACATCGGCTAGGGTTGCTTTGAAACAATAACTACAAAAGGAGGTGTAGGATATGGCATTATGGTTTCATAAGTGAGATGATTATGTGACAACAGCTTCATTATATTACATTAGTAGATACCTGTAATTTGGAAACAGCTGAGTCCCAGGTTCCTGGCAGTGGCGATGCGGCATGGATTCTTCTATTGGATTGCCACATTCACGGCACCTGTTGAAGTACCATCCCTTAGATTCGTCGATTTTCACTATAACTACCTCGGTCGTAAACTGTTGTTGCTGAGATAGACAAAGAAAATGAATTAGTGTGTACACACATGTTTTTTTTTTTGGGTGTTTCGACTGTTGGTATTATGCAAGTATGCTTATTTAGTATGCTGTTGTATTCTGAGGGTTTGCTCCCATGATGACTGCCAGTGGTAGTATATGCGCACGCACGGGTCCTTTGGAAGTCTGTCCTTGTATTGGTGGTAGTTGCATACGCGGCGCTGGGGTTATGAGCTCGTTGTACCTGCACATGTTATTGACCTCATTTTTTGGGTTGGTATGTTACAAAAATGGTTGTGCACAGGAGATGGTTACTTACACTTGGCGTATGTGGTCAGCCTCCGGCACCTCTGGATTGAAATAAAAGTTTGTTGCGGGTGTCAATGACATCTGTATAGTGCCTGTTTATGTGAATATGTTAAGTTACTAATTGTGCAAATGTGTTTACTTTACTGCATTGTCTGGCGTTTCACCTGCATGTCGTTTTGCCCGGCAGGAACCGACTCCTATTATGACTGGCGTTTCACCTGCATGTCGCTGTTCCATTTCTTCCAATGTTGCAAGTGGGAACCCTGTCGCGAGGTCATTCCAGAGTGTAAGCGTCACATTGTTGGTATGGATCAAGACTCTCCTGAGTTCATCTGAGATTCCTTGTAAAACAACAGGTTTATGAATGACTCCATTGATTCCCATTTGTATGCATCTTTCCCAAACACCTTCATCCGCAGCCGCGGTTAAAGCTATGATCAAAGGCCAGTTCCGGCTACGGGTCTTTCTGATTCTTGACACCACTTCAAATCCGTCAATATCAGGCATATGCAGATCCAAGATCACCATCTGATATGTTGATACAGGATGGTTTACAGCATTGACACAGTCGGAACCAGTGGCAACAGTCGACACAATGCAGCCTAGCTTCTCAAGAAGCTTACGTGTAACAGCACGGTTGGTGTCATCCTCATCGGCAAGAAGGACTTGAAGCCCTCTAAAGAGAGAGTTGGAAAGTGGGTTGTGCTCAGAAGATTCTCCGGTTTCGGAGATGCCTATGACAATTGATGGTCGGAGTTGAAACCGAAGTACAAGAGACATACTTTGATCAAATCCCACTAGATTTGGAACTACCCATATCTTCCCTTGCATCAACTGGCATAATAAATTAGAAAACATATATCATTGTTATTGAAAACATAAGGCAACTAAAGGATTAAAACACATAATCAAGGAACTCACCTCGACTAGCTTTCTGCACATTCCGGAGCTCAAACTCTGTTCAACTAGACCACTACGCATTCTTTCATCAGCAAAAGAGCGTTCCAACTGAGGGACATGATCATTAATGCCGATTTCAAATTTCACATTCAGATAATCATTAGAAGAATTTGATCTCCATGTTGCCCATCGCTGATCGCTCCTTCCTTGGCTTCCACTCTCCGTCGCAATCCTTAACATCAAACTCCCTCCCCTTCCACTGTTTTCCCGATTCAAAAGGTTCCCAACCATATGCAGTATAACCTGAAAAACCCTTCTCTCGTCTCCCATAACATTATCAGGTAATGATTTATCAACATCGATCTTGAACTCGTAACCTTTATATGAACACAAGCACTTTGCAAGATAAGCTATTTCCTTTATCAAAGAATGAAGCCGAAATGATCTCATCTCCAATGGAAACCTTTCTTTAGAGGAATCATCCATTACATCATTGATCAACATCGACAGAACATTGCTTGTTTTCACCATGGAGTCGACAACAACACGTTGTTTGTTCCTAAGATTCTCATCCTGTACAATCGAAAGCAAACCCATGATGGAATGCATTGGTTTTCTTAGACTTTTACTCATAACTGTTTGGAACAAGTTCCTAGCTTGTCTAGCCCTCATGGCATCCTGTTTCGCCAGCTGTAAAGCTCGATTTTGTTCTGCTAATTTTTCTCTCATAAGCTGAGATTCTTCAAGAACCGCAGCATGGGAAAGAGCCACTGCTACTTGGTCAGCAACAACTTTGACTATCTCGAGCTCAGGGTCAGTCCAAGATCGAACTTGTCCACCAGGAAGAACCAAAACAAGTATCGCATAACATGTTTGGATCATTTCGGGTGTTCCTCCTTTAAAATCAGAAACTCTAAGCATCGGCATTCGTATAGCAGCGACAGCTCCGGGTGGATAAGATCCTCCACTGCTTAGACTCGCAAGTCGTGATTCTTGATCAAGTAACTTCACTGTATCACTTCTTTTAACTTCTTGTATATCAGGATCTTGAATTGGGATTGAGAAATCATAATGTGTTGAAGATTGTCCCCCTTTTAGCTGATGAGTAAGATTCATTACTGTTTTAGCAGCGACAGCTCCGGGTGGATCAGATCCTCCACTGCTTATACTCGCAAGTCGTGATTCTTGATCAAGTAACTTCACCGTATCACTTCTTTTAACTTCTTGTATATCAGGATCTTGAATCAGGATTGAGAAATCATAATGTGTTGAAGATTGTCCCCCTTTTAGCTGATGAGTAAGATTCATTACTGTTTTAGCAGCGTCAGGCATCCAAATAGCACAATTATGCAAATCTAATATGTCGGATAATTTATCAAGTGTAGTGTATAGAATCGTATGACAGTCAAGTGACTTTCGGATCTCTTGAGTGAGCATACGAACGTGCCAACCCGCGTTTTTCTGTTGCTTGATCACACCCATTTTCTACCAAGTTCCCTAGTCTTTTTCTTTAACATAAACTCTCTTACTTTCACTTTTAAAAGCAACGGGATGAGAGTGACCAAGGTAATCGCGGTTGCAAACGAAACCAAAGCCGTAAGGAACTTGAAAATGGTGAGAGCAAGCATGAGCTGAAACGGGTGGGGTTCGTAGGTCCATCCATTTAGCAAATGTGTCATTCCACAAAGCACTATGAAGGCAATGAATTCAAAGAGCACCCATTTGAAAGGCACATTTGAGCAGCTAACAAAGTACAAAAGTTCAATTGGAATCGAGAAATAAGCAATTGCTATTAAGAAATCACTCACTCTTTGTGTTTCCATGATGTTTCTATACCCGAAAAAGCCCTCAACCTCGCAATTACACCCGGTGAATCCGTTATCAGGCCCATCATCATCAGAAGAAGCGAAAGCGCAAACAAACAACAACAAAATCAACCCGAGAGATGCTAGTGTTTTCCACATTGCATACATCAAGCAAAGCCTTTAATCCATATATCCATAAGCATATTTGTTGCCTAATAAAACCAACTTCCTGGCTGTATATTCAACAAGTAAATTGAAGAAAACAAATATTATAAACAAGCTTTACCAATAAACTAATCATTCAAAAAAAAGTAGTAAAAGATGCAATTGATCAAAGATAAAATAATAAGAAAAAACAAGCCACTTGAATGACATTCATGCATGTACAATTGTACATGTTTCAACTTGTAGAAATTCAAATCAAAGCCAAAACCTTTTTAAGATAATATCAAAAGTCATGATTTCTTCTAACAATATAAAACATCATGTACCAAAAGTAAAGAAAATTTAGCAATGGTTGTTTATAAGCTAATTATAGACAATAATAAATTACAAACTAATAACTAAAATTGTATGAACAATGTATGCATGTGTAGAAATCATACCTTTGCAAGAACACTCTCACCAGCAGATTCTTTTTGGTAGAAAATTAATACCTCCAACAAATCACTTTAGTTTCACATCACTACTCCAACTCAGAAATAAAGAAAACTTTTGAGAATATTGGTTTGAAGTGTTTATTTATCTTAACTATCTATAAAGCATGTATGGTCAACACTTAGTCAATGGTGAAAAACTGAATTTTTCTTAATACCAAATTTGCCCTTGTCCATCTTAACTGTTGAAGCAATTTCTTTTCAAACACTTCAGACAAATAAAGAGGGCCTGCCGGTTGAACTCAACTAGGGTTCTTCCGGTAGGCTTGGGTGCTGATCCCTTCGGCTATCTGGGGTCTTCCGGGTATCTGCACACAACAGCACACGTTAGGCTCGCCCCGGGTGTAATCCCAGGACCCACCTCCGGTGTGAGAGTAAGTATCTTATGTTCCGAAAGGGCTATCAACTGTAGTGAGGAATTAATGCAGGTAAAAGTGTTAGTTGAGAGCAGTAAATGAGTCGAGTATTTATAGTACTCGACCTCGATACCTGGAATGGCGGCGGCGGATTTCCAGGAGACATGTCCCCGACATAATCCCGTAAATCCTGGGGCGGCGGCGGCGGTGTCTGCAGCTGCCATCTGTCAAAAGGTAAACGCCACCTGTCCTATTACTCACAGTGATATTGGCCGAACGAGTCGTGTGCCTTCCGGTATGTTCGGACGGATCGATGTCGTCCGGACGGCCGGTCGAGACAGGCCGTTCGGACACATACGTCAACATCCATCTTAACTACATAAGTGCATTAACTATAGAACATGCGTATGAACCTTTGGCTACTCAACCATGCGTAGGAAAAAATATACAGATACATGCGTATTAATGGAACATTAAATGGAACCCCTCTTTCTCATCAGTAGCTTTAAAAGACACACAAATCGGCTTTGAGTAAATACGGAACACCTCTTTTTTAAATGGAACACCTCTTTTTTAAAAGACACTCATCAGTAGCTTTAAAAGCATATATTCTCTCATCTTACTCATTTTCTCAATCGGCTCTCTCTCTCTAAAAAGACACACAAATCATATATGATCTCATCTAAACTAGAACCCCTCTTTCTCATTATCTAAAGACCACAGCCGCCACCACCTTTGTCGCCGCTTGCCGAGGCCACCACATCATTTTAGTTGTGTATGTGGTTTCGGTAGGCTTGGTGGCTTTGGTTGGTTATGGTGGCTTCAGTGTCTTACTGGTGGTTTTGAGAAAGAAATGGTGGGGGTTTTGGGTAGTTTTTGTGTCTTTCTTGTTGTTTAGACCTTTCGAGATATGTTTAGATTTTTATATATCGAGATCTGGTGTTTAGATCTTTATATCCTTCGAGATCTGGTGTTGATGTCGATCAGGCATCTCATATTTTTCATATTTATTTGTGGATTTATGGTGTTCATGAGTATTTTTGTGTGGATCTATTATATTTCTTTTAGTTTTGGTTCTTCGTATCTGTTTAGTTGCCCAATTTTTATGGTTTTAATGTTTAGTAGGCTGGAAAATCGTGGCTTGATAGATTGGTTTTGACATCATTAATGTAGATGTCCCAAGTTTTTGGTAGATCCGATTTTATGTGTTAGTATATATATAATAAAGCTACCGATATTATTTCTTGACGCTCATTTGTGAACTACCATATATGTTAAAGGCTCAAACTGTTTTCATTTTTGATACATTTTGAGGTTGTTTTGTGAAATACCGTGGTGGTTATGGTCTCGGTTGTTGTGTTTGGTTGGTGGTTGTGTGATAGTTTCTTGTTATGGTTAGCGTTGGTGGTTTTTCAATGGGTTATCCATGAGGCTATAAGACGGCACCTGAACCAAACTGGGCTTTTTGTTCTTGTGTACTGTAGTTGGTTTAGATTTATGAAAAACCAACTATGTATCGATCTATTTTTATGGATGACGATATTTACTTGTGTGATGTGGTTGGTTTAGTTCTAAAAAACCAACTATTTTACTATATGTTCCATGACCTTGCGAGTTTGGCCAGAATGATGCTATTTGGGTTTGTTGTGTTTGGTTATGATGAATACGGCTATGATGATTTGATG
The DNA here is from genome assembly GCA_021014915.2 of Artemisia tridentata subsp. tridentata. Classification (NCBI taxonomy): domain Eukaryota; kingdom Viridiplantae; phylum Streptophyta; class Magnoliopsida; order Asterales; family Asteraceae; genus Artemisia; species Artemisia tridentata. Next base: position 47,908,834 of record CP139508.1, read on the forward strand.
AGTTGTAACTTGGTGTGGCATAAAACCGAGTTGTATTTGAGAATGCAACGGGTTTTTTGCAGCCAGAGACAAAATCTGAGCCATATTTCATTTAACCTTTTTAGTTTGAAAATTTGAAAAAATTACACTTTTGAAAAATTTGAACTGTTTGAATAAATTTTTCGAATTTTAAAACTATTGAAATATTAAACATTTTGAACATATCAAATTTTGGTATTTGAATTTGAAAAGCTGAAAATCTCGGAATCTTAAAAAGTTCAAATTTTGAAATTTGAAAATTTAAGATTTAAAATGTTGGACTTAGAGAATATGATTAAAAGATTAAATAGTTAAAAATTTGATGTTAAAAAAGACAACCATTTTACCTTGATGACAATCAAGGTGTTCCCAAAACACAATCAAACTGACTTGACTGTATATTCGAGCTTGCCTTAATAACAAAAAAATATGTCAAATAAGGAAAAAAAAAAAAAAATCATACTCAGTAAGTTATGGAACCCATAACTTAGAAATAACTATCATTATAGCATTCTTAGTATTCAATATTCAAACTTTAATCTAATCCAACAACTTAGAACAATGCCATTTGAATAACAGCTTTTCCAAAAGGATTTCCTAATGCTACGAATGCAATTTATCGAAAGAAAGTTACTCGCCACTGAAATTGTCAAAAAATAGACATCGTTGCCGCTAGGGGTTAGTGCTTGGCCAAATTATTAGGTACATTCATGCAAAAAAGGGCACACACCACATGACCCGAGAAAGGTTTCATTTTCAACCGTAAAACAAAACTGCAAAACATAGCGTATCGAGGAAGCTATTTATCGGTAAATATTTGTCGCCGCCACCATTCACCAGTGCCATGCTATACATTAACGTCACTATTTAACCATGCCATAAGAAAATTACTTCCTAAAAAAGGATTATGAGCGCTACAAATACAATCATCTGAAAGAAAATCATTGACCACCCTTTCCACCGACGAAAACCCCCGACCACCAAGACCCGCCACCTCCGAGACCCACCTCCATAGCAAAACAACATCTACACCACACCAGGTTTTTTTCATATTTTGAGTCTTTTTTTGAAAGTTTTTTTTTATAGATCAATATTTATGTTATAGATATATGTATTATAGTTTTGTAGATCCGAGTTCTTATAAATTTTATCCCTATTTTTATCAGCCTCCGTCGCCGTGACTGATTATTCAATGATCTACGCCACCACCGAAACCTTAACTACCAAAAAAGTTAAGTTTTGAAAGTTTCTTTTTCTAAATGTATGTTTATGGTGGTTGTTAATATTTTATTTTTAAAATTGTTGTTAAAATTATTGTTGCTATCGCCAGAATTTGCTTCTTTTGCCTCTCTCGCTGCCGGAAATCCGATATTGTTTCCGGAAATATTTGGTTAGTTATTTTAGCATTTGTTATGTGAATTTAGTTGTGAAATTTGTTGTAGTTTTGGTTTTGAATGAAATTTGTACGCTTGTTATAAGTTTTTGAATGAAATATAAATCTTATTTTATTTTTCTTTTTTTTTTGAAAGTTTGAAATCTCGTAACTTTTACAATTTGAAAATGTAAAACTGATGTTTTTCTTTGTTTGTTGTAGAATTTCTGATGCCGCAAGTTATGACTCGCAAGAACTCGCCGCCGTATCAAAATTTTTATTTCTTGACTTTTTTAATTCATTCTCTTTTGGATATTATCTCATCTGTTTTTGAATATTATGCATCGAACAAATAGAGGATGATTCATCAATGACTTGTGTCACATTAATATTTGATATTAGAATTATTGATATTATTTTTAAAATATTACTGTAGTTCTTTTATACTAAAAAAAATGTATTTACTTGACGTTTTGTTGTACAATTTTTACAATAGTTTTTAAATAAATTTCGGTATTGTAATAAACATAAACTATGGGTGTTTTTCGATTGACCTACACTAACATCGTTGAATCGGTAACCTGCTTGACTATCGCTATAACGAATTGAATTAAATATAAAAAGACACATACCAGTATCAATGTGACCCAAAATTTTTTTTAGTATTATACATCGCTGCCACTAGGCACGGATACTCGGTTAGAACTAAAACCAAATATATCGTTAATGGTCATGGTCAATTCAAATAGATATCAAGCGGATATTGTGCTAAAAATACAGATCATAAAACTTTTATTATTTTTGTAGCATACATATTCGTATTAATGATTATTTATTTTTTCTCATTTTTTAATGCATACTTGTTTTAGACTGTTGTTTGTTTTTAACGTCTATAAAGCTATTCATCTAAAAGATTCTTTACGTATATATTATTCTTAATCAATCATTACTACATGTGTTACATGTCCGTTTATAACACATTCTCCATCCTATTCATAGTTTTAATCCCGTGAATTTCACGGGTCATAGAATTTCACTAAATGTTTTATATGTTAAGAATTTTTGGTTGAGTTGAATTATCGCACGCTACAACCGTTTGCAATTACATTTTGATCTTTTCACGTTCTATTTTGAACGTTACACGAAACACTTACCACAATATCGCATATCGTTAATTGTCTACCGCTAAGAATTTCCGTTGCTATGCACGGGTACTCGCCTAGTTTGTACAAATATATAAAAACTTCAAGTAAGAAATGAGGAGGGGGTTAAGAGTTCATTAATTTTGTTGTTCGTAGTTGTTGAGGGAGTTGTTTTTCAATAAATTTGTGTAGTGAAATCTAAAACGGAAGTGACTTTTGGGAGAAACGTCATTTCCCTTTATCTTTTCTAGTCTTTGGAAAAACCAAAAGTATATTCGACGTTGCACAAAAGCCATTACTTTACATTCAGCTAGCACTAAAAAGGCTACTCCTAGTAGAAGTGGTAGAATTATTCCAAGTATTTCAGCTGGAACTGCTATGTACATTTTCAATTTTCTATTCATTCATGATCTGGCCTAGTCGACCCGATCATGATATTTCACTCATGATCTGACCTGGTTGACCCAATCATGATATTAAAGGATGGGACCTTTTCTCGAAAAAGTTTGAATATAAACAACATGATGAATAAGGGTCAAATTTTGTGTTTTCTCATATGTGATATGTTAGGCTAAGTACACTTTTGATTGTTTAACAAGACAATCAATATCATTACTAGCGCTTTTTTTTTTATATATATATATATATATATATATATATATAATAATAATAAATTTGTTAAATACTAAAATTAAAATTTCGCTAAATAAAATCACTCAACTAATCTATGTGGTAACATTTAGGTAATTCGCTCAATTGCTCGGTCGTGACGAATATTCTATCATAAGCTTGTCAAGGATACACATCTCCACCACTAAAGCTAAGGAGTGACAAGTCTAAAGCGGTAAATTGGGTTATGATAAGGCTTAAGGGTTAAACAAGGGTACAACCACTCCCGACACTCTATGTGTTTTGAGGACTAAAACACTAACCAAATACTACTGAATGAATGAATAAACAATGATGTGTAAATCACACAGTATCTAACTATTAAGACTTGCAACAGTGTGTTGAAGTCTGTTGATGCTTGATCTCTTTTTCTACAAAAGGAAAGATCACTAAGAATGAATGAATGATATGGGTTAGTAATGACTAAATGAATGAATGTATAATTTATGGTATGTAAGTGATAAATGTGTTTGAATGATTAGCTTGCTATTTATAGGCAAAGCTGATCAATAGGGCACGGATTTGGCGGATCCCATAATTTGGATCCGCCCTTGTACTGGTTTGGTTCCGCGGGGACAAGCTAGCTAAGGATTTCCCATATCTTTCCATATCTTGTTAAGTCATGTCATGATCTTCCAAAGTCAACTCTTTAGCTTCAAGATCTTTCCAAAATATGTTGTAAAGTCAATTAAGATATGTAAATGATGCATGTCATGATGTCATGCATATTTCTATTTTTAAGAAATAAAAATAAACATATATATATATATATATATATATTATATATATATATATTATATATATATATATATATATATATATATATATATATATATATATATATGCAATGTGATTCCTAGTGATCATGTAATCTGTAAAATGTGTTTTTAAAAGACTTATTACTATAAATGTGAAAGACTTTGTTAGCTTTTATAAAAGTGATGGTCATTTACGTTTTATATGTTGTAATGTGTCATTGTATTTATTAAGTAAAATAGTTAATGGGCTTGCTTATGTAATCCATTAGGTTATATGTTAGCCCATAGCAAGCCCAAGCCCATCCAAGTGAAAGAACTATAAATAGCTCATAACCTCCTCATTTGGATGGTTGGCCTTGAGAGTTGTATGAAAAGAGTGTGTGCTTTATATATGAAACATTTATCTCTCTAATCTCTCTCTAGATCTATTACATCTATCTTTCCTTGTGTGCATTAGTGATTATTATTGTGTGTGATAAGATTGATCTAAGGTCCTACAATTGGTATCAGAGCCAATCATTGATCTAGGAAAAAAATTTTTGGGCGGCGCTACTGTTCATCAGCAAGCTTAATCGAGTAACTTTTCATTGTGCTGCAAATTTGATCGAGTTAGATCAAGTTTGATCGAGTAACTCCATTTGATCGAGTAACTCAACATAGTTGAGTAACTTGATCGAGTAACTCAACATAGTCGAGTAACTTGATCGAGTAACTCAACTTAGTCGAGTAACTTGATCGAGTAACTCAACTTAGTCGAGTAACTTGATCGAGTAACTTAACTTAGTCGAGTAACTCTTGACTTAGTCGAGTAACTTGATCGAGTAACTGAACTTAGTCGAGTAACTCTTGATTTAGTCGAGTAAGTTGATTTAGTCGAGTAACTTGATTTAGTCGAGTAACTTTGATCTAGTAACTTTGATCTAGTAACTTTGATCGAGTAACTTTGATCTAGTAACTTTGATCTAGTAACTTTGATCTAGTAACTTTGATCTAGTAACTTTGATCTAGTAACTTTGATCTAGTAACTCACTTAGTCGAGGAACTCCATTGATCGAGCAACTTAGTCGAGGAACTCCTTTGATCGAGCAACTTAAGGTTCAATTTTTGGAGGGAAATCAGAATTCGCCATAAATAAATCCTTCAACTTAGAAAACTCAGGAAAGGACTTATCTTCTAACAAACTCAACTCGTGAACCCTACACCTTCATCATAATCAACTCCTAGATCTTTGCATCGATCCTACATCAACCTTATCACACCTCGGCACTAAACTGAAAAGGAAATGAAAATGAAAGAGAGGGAGTCAAAGAAAGCGTTTAAAGAGTTCAAGACTCAGATTGAAAAGGTCATCAATACTACTGGGTATGATTCAAGGTTCGATCAGGCATTTGAATACTACATCAGAATCCAGTTTCATCATTTCCAAAATCCACTCAAACAAAGCCTGAATCAGTACGAAAACCTACTGAATGAAGAGGAACCTTATACGCACAATTGCAAGGAAGCTCTTGAAGTGATCAAACCTCAACTTCAGTTTATACTGCATCCTTGGATATTGACTCAGTCAGAGTTTCTCAATGCATTTTCCCAAAGATTTTGGCTAGACTTCAAAACCTTCCAAACCCAATGTATCAAGAACATGAGTGAACTCGAAAAGATACTTGCTGAAGAAGAAGTTGAACTTAACGAGATTGAGAAGCAGAAACGGGAAGGAGAGCAGACTGAAAAAGAAGTGCCATTAAAGGAAATAATGGTGAATGAGAAAGAGACAAACAAAGATGAAGAAACAGTAGATGAGGGTACAACATCTGATGCTAGCTTGGTTTTAACAGGAAGTGACACATCGTCAGAACAGCAGGTTGACAACAGTAGTCTAAGGTATGATTCGGATGCTGATGGTACACACAGGAATGAAGTTGTTTGGGATACTGAGGCTGACCATATCAGACTTTCATCCGACATAGCAATATTGGCTACTGTACAACATTCAAACGATAATGATAATGTTGTTTTGTTCGATAATGTGTTTGCTCATGACAAGACACATCCTGCGCATCCAGAGTCCATCGGTGACACATATGTGGTGAAATGGTTTGATAATAATATCACTCCTATAACTCCAGATATGGATCCTAATGGAGGTGAGCCTGCCCAGGATAGATCTTCTCATGATCAAGATCATGCCTTATTTGCTTCTTTAATCGATAATTTCAAACATGAACTTGAAAAGTGCAAAGAGGACAATCGCAAAGCCAAGCAAACAAACGTCTTATTGTCCAAAGAGCTTAAGGGATTTAAAGTAATGGAAAAAGATTTTGTGAAAATAACAAAAAGCAAAGACATTGAAATCTCAAACCTTAAATCTCAAGCTCGGAAATTAAATGAAGATGTTCTCACACCAATCTTAAAACGAAATAAAGAACTTGAAGTTGAGTGTAGCGAAGCTCTTTCACGTGAAAAACGGTCCATTAAAAAACTGGATGCAAATATGGGCCCCGCCAACACAAAGATCCAAGCGCTTTTAAACGAGAACATTGAATTAAAAGTTAAATACTCAGCGCTTCAGAAACCACTTCAATATTAAGATTGTTAACTCAAAACTTGAGAATGAGAATAAACAACTTTGAAACAAGCAAACAATCTTGAAGTAAACTTCGAACAACAGAACAAAGTGCTCAAACTCTTCAATGATGCTTCCAAAAGATAAGAACGCTCATAAAGGAAAATCCGGACTGGGTTTGAAAATAACTTGCAAAATGAACAACCATGTTTTCTGTTGTTCAGGAAACCACTTCAAATATTAAGATTGTTAACTCAAAACTTGAGAATGAGAATAAACAACTTTTGAAACAAGCAAACAATCTTGAAGTAAAACTTCGAACAACAGAACAAAGCGCTCAAACTCTTCAAATGATGCTTCCAAAAGATAAGAACGCTCATAAAGGAAAATCCGGACTTGGTTTTGAAAATAACTTGCAAAATGAACAACCATGTTTTCTAAACAAAATGGATGCTCTGTTCATTTCAGAAGATGAAGATAAAACTGAAAAAGAAAAACGCTTAAAAGTCAAACAAACAAAAAGCCCACTCTCGTACCAAGGCTTTGTGTATGGTTGTACACAACTGACTGGCATACCAAAAGAAAACTTGAAAAGAAAATACACAAATGTGAAAAGATTTTTCAAAGAAGCTCAACTTGCTACTTATGATGCTAATTTATGGCAAAATAAAGCGAGAAAACAGTTTTGTAATCTTAAAAAGCACATTGAGCTTACGTTAGAGGTCATTCGGTTAAAACAACAAACCACCCATAGTGATCGAAATAATCTTCTTGCATCAGACATATACTTTAGAAGGGAAGTTCAAAAGATTTTCAAAGAAGAGATTGAACCTCATGTGAAAAATATCAATTTAAGTTTTGAATACTTTGAAAGATATCTTGTCCTTGAAATGAGGGAAGATCTAAGGTACATACATTCCCTTGAAGATGAATTTGATGAAAAATGCCTAACATTTGATATTCAAAAATCCTTTTTCACAAATCAAATCGAGTCATTCAAGTCAGTGTTTGTCAGCAGTGCGTATGAGAATATGGATTTTGAACAAACATCTTCTTTGAAATCTGAAAATCTTTGTCTCAAAAAGAAAATCACTGAACTTTCAAAAGAAGCAACTGACGTCAAAGAAGAATTTGTCAAAAAGAACTGCTCAGTTTGAGAAAGATTTAACAAAACTCCAAGCACAAAATCTTTCTTTCCAACTCAAACTGCAGGAGCAAAAAGCTTCTTCTAAAAACTCTTTGACAACAATGCTTAAAGAAAAGGAAAAGATTTTTGAAGAAAATTGTGATGATGCCAAAATCAAGTTTGATTTGGATGAACTTGATACAAAAAATATTGAATTGGAACATGTTGTGGCATCATTACAAAAGGAAAATGAGCATTTGAAGCAGACTTACAAAAAACCTGTTTGATTCAATCAAACGTTCACGAGTTCAGACTCAAAAATCAATCACGAAACAAAAGGAGGCTGAAGTTTTGAAGTCTCAATTGTCTGAATTCGCTGATAAAAAGTTTGAAAAGGTTTTGCAAAAGATTGAATCAATGAAGAAGAAAAAGGTTGAGTCACAAATCACAAAAGTCTCCTTTCCAAATCCCCTGTTCGATTCTGACACTCCAGATTTTGAAACGGAAAATGCAAATCATGTGCTTCAAACAAAAGTGCTTGAGCTTGAAACACTTTTAGCTCAACGAACAAACGATCTTGAGGATGCCAAAACTGATCTTTTTAACAAAACGAACAAATTCAAAACATATTTTGAAAGACTTGAAAAAGAAAATATTGTGTTCGAACGAAAATTGGCTCGTAAAACGGATGACTCAAAGGCTGAAAAAGATCAATTTTTGAAACAAATTGCTTCTTTGGAATCTAAATTGGCATCTCAAGATCCTCTTCAAAAAGAATACAATGATTTGCGAATGTCATACAATGCCTTAAAAGCAAAGTTTGATGTTCTCCATCGATCAAAAGGCAAATCTCATGTTTCAAATCTTTCTACACCAGAAGTGAGGGTTTCAAAGAATGTTTACACGGGTGAATCTTCAAAACCATTTTCGAAAAAGGTTTCTCAGTTTACCACTATTCTTTGCAAAAAGGAAGGAAGTTTTCAAAGAAACCACGATTTTCTGAAACACTTACTCCTCAAAAGCTTTCAAGGTCAAATACCTCTAATGAAGAGAATACAGGTTTTCAAACTCCACACTCTCGATTTACTCCGGTAAAGCAAGTGTGGAAACCAAAGCAAAGTCATTCAAACTCTGAAATGCTTCCGCTACAGCACAAGAATGACTCTGCTTCAAGTTTTAAAACTCCAAAAGAGACAACGAGTTTCTCAAACAATTTTCAAAAGAAAAAGAGTTTTAAATCACCGTTGATTCCACGAGTGTTATTTCCAAATGAAACACCGGTTTTCAGTCCTCGTTGGAATTCAACTTCTTTGAATCAGATTGACACAACTTACAAATGGATTTCAAAACATGCTAAACCCGTTGGCGCAGTGCTTAAATGGGTTCCAAAGGTTGTTGTCTAATCTGATCTCACAATGGCTTCTGAGAGACTCACTCCAGAACCCGCGCTTAACCCAATGGCTTCGGAACAACTCAGTTTCAGACCCGTGCTTCAAAGAAAGGAAAGTGCTTAATCAAAATCTTTCGAGCACTTATCCTAAAAATCTAAATGGCTTGTAAGTATTTTTTTTCAGCTTACAACCCGGGCTTCAACGTTTTGGCTTATGCACGCATAACAGTGCATAACCCGTTCTTCAAACAAAGGACCCTGTTGTACACTTTATTGCAACAATCCTAAAAGAAAAGAAGTTAACACGCAAAGTTTTTCAAAACAAACTTCTTATGATTTTCAAATATTTACTCCCCAATTGGCTCCAAAGTTTAAAAATATCAAAACCAATGCAAGTTTTGAGGGGGACTAGTTGAAAAACAAATTTGTTCCAAAAAGTTCATGCAAATCCGTTTCTCCCTATTAGCTTTCCAAAAATAATGATTTTAATCAAACGGTATAAAAAATACCATCGAAATGCTATTTTTGAGGGGGAGAAATGTGATTAAAATGTGATCGCAGTTGAATCTCAAAAGAGCTCGACTCAGTTTAAACCCTCGAATTGACGAAAGCTAAATGTCAGAAATCAAAAAGACTTGTCCGGGACGGGTAATAATTTCAAGATGGTTCATCCAGTGACGTAAACGTGTCTCGCAAAGGACTTGTCTGAGTAGAATGTACCAATTCGAGAGATAATCATTGAATATGACCGGGACGGGTAATAACTTCAAGCTAGTCTAACTAGTGATGTAAACGTGTCTCGCAATGGTCATGTTCATTGAAAATCGATCAATTCAAAATGTGCGATCTCTACCCAACATGTGCAAATTTATCTTAAAATGCATGAGCACATGTGAAGGGTGAGTATTTCAGAAAATTCAAAACTCTCGAAGTGTTAACTAAAATGTGTTTATTCATAAACACTTTGAGAGATTTTCACAAAAAGGTTTTATGGCAAGTAATCAACAAATCTAGGATAATCATGGAGTTATAAGGTGATTATGGTTAGGTAATGTCCAATGATCCGCCAGAGCCGGAGGGATCTTCCCAAGGACAATTCCAATAGATTAGAATTAGAAGTCCTTAGGTAAGATTGAAAAAAGGAGTAAATGAGAAAGGAGAAAGAAGGGGTTGAAGAATTAAAAAGAAAAGTTTAATGAAAGGGTGAAAAGAAATAGCCCTCCATGAAAACTTAGGTCAGAAACCGGGTCAATACATCTGCTATCGGTATTCACTAAGGTGATACTGATATTGAAGACAAGACGTCATGGACCCAGTGACGCGGTGCACAAACCCCTCCTAGCCACTCAGATATCTCTTAAAAGATATTTGTTTCATTTCTCACGGAGATCAATGCATAATCTATCGACCTCTCACTCCGAGATGAGTTGATATTGAAAAGGTGGCACTCTGCTCCACGCCTCCGACGACTAAAACCAAAACGCACAATTGAGTCTAGAGCCATGAGATTCATCAAAGATATCTCAGGAACACTTTCCATATATTACACCTGTGTTCACCATAAAGGACACAAGGTGTACAAGAGTCTTATTGCTAACTGTTTTATGCAGGTACTGAGGAAAGTCCATCAATCATCATATGTCTCAACATCAACATTGGAAGAAATGACGCTGTGAATACATGAAGATGTTGATCAAGGCAAAGAACAATCAAAAGACGATACTTTGAAGATCACAATGCATGAAGGAACAAAAGAATCAAGACTATTCTACAACGACACACAAAGCTCAAGACAATGAAGTCTAAAGATCTAATCATATGGAGCAACATTTGAATGACCATCCCTGAGGGGGAGATTGTTAGCTTTTATAAAAGTGATGGTCATTTACGTTTTATATGTTGTAATGTGTCGTTGTATTTATTAAGTAAAATAGTCAATGGGCTTGCTTATGTAATCCATTAGGTTATATGTTAGCCCATAGCAAGCCCAAGCCCATCCAAGTGAAAGAACTATAAATAGCTCATAACCTCCTCATTTGGATGGTTGGCCTTGAGAGTTGTATGAAAAGAGTGTGTGCTTTATATATGAAACATTTATCTCTCTAATCTCTCTCTAGATCTATTACAACTATCTTTCCTTGTGTGCATTAGTGATTATTATTGTGTGTGATAAGATTGATCTAAGGTCCTACAGACTTAATCTTATATTTATGCTTTGCTTAAAGATAAATTTTGTAATTGTCATTAACAAAATTAAGCAAAGATCGTAAAATATAAATAACGTTTTTAGGACGATATTTGTATTAACAAAGTAAGTAAGTAAAGGCGAGGCTATGAACTCACTTTAAGCAATGGAAATCGAAAAGCACGAATAACGTCGACCAAAGGACTGAAGCAAAACTAGAAACGACGTATAACAAAAATGTGTCTAAGTGTATGCTAAATGAATAAAAGAGTGAATGCACATTGTTATACTTGATTCATACAGCAAAGGCATTGTACAAAGGGTTTTCATAGGTCAAAAGGTCATGGTTTCCAAAAATGGTAAGCTCCCGGGTTGTTTACCCATCACATTTCCTTAGTTTTACTAGTGGCTGAAAACTTTCCCCGTCTTGTAAAAATTACTACTTTCAAACTGTAAGTCCAATTTTCAAGTTCTTTATATCCATGGTTTCCTTTAAGTGTCTCGTTTACTGTAAAAATAGTCTTACCTAAAGTTTTGCTGGTCTAATCACTTTTATAAATTTATATTCAAGGTCTGTCTTAAAGAAAAGTGTGACTGATTTTAGCGGCTTACCGTAAGGTACGCCATTTGAAATCTACAGGTGCTATAAAGGTAAGGCCAATTGTAGATGTTAGCCCTAAGTGTCTAATACATGTAGCATATTTTCCTTTTTTCAAAATTTGTGCAGAAAACTTGATTTATGCCCCGTATACTAACAATGTACAGAATCTGACCTTTTCCACTAGAAAAATCATGTTTTAATCATCGTAAGTGATCTAGTGATGAGCTTTTTTGACACTTGAAGCTAAGACATATAACTAAGTCTACATATTTTTTTTCCTACTGTATAGAGCCACGTTTCATCCTCATAATAATTAATAATCACAGCCCATAATTTTATGCACATCAAATCAATCCTAAACCTAAACATAACCCATCCAAATCACAATCACCTTCAACCAATGCCTCTAATGAATCAAGTATAATATGTACATGATATAGAAAGACTATTTACAGAAGTAAAATCAATATTTCATTGAAAGATGAAAACCCATTTGCATGTAACAAAAATCAAAGAAAATGGTGAGATTAACTTATTAGAAGTGAAAATCACTAATAACCTTTAAAGATTTGATCAAAATCGTCCCAATTGACACCCAAATTAACAAAAGCCTTCACTTCTAATCTTCAAAATATGATTACCCACTTGATTAAACCAAGCCCTAATCAAGTCTTGAAGAAAAACACCAAGAAGGCCTTCTAAACTTCGAATCAAAGCACCGTCTTTTGCAAGGGTCTTCAAGAGGATGATTTTGTGATTAAAAGCTTGATGAGATGGTGGTGTTTTGTGATGGAAATCAACAGCCCACACAAGAGAAGGAGAAGGGAAGTTTGATGGTTTATTTATTTGAGATTTGCACGGAGGAAGATGATTATAACTTCCTGAAAATGAAAACAAAAAGTGATGGAGTGTTGTTGTGTTTAAGAGGGGCCAGCCTAGGGGTTTTAATGGGGATATATAGGAATTCTTGACGTAATCGTGAAACGAAACGGAAAATGTGAAATATAGGAATTCTTGAATACTAGGAGTATGTGATGGTATATTAAACCACTTATGACATGAAAACGGATAGAATTCCTAAACACGGCTCATGAATAGCTAGAAACGCGAAAATCGCTAAATCGAGTAAAAAGTAAAAATAAAATTTTTACTCAAGTGAAAATAGAATGTAATATGGTTTAGATATTGACCTTGAAAACACGAAATGACACACCATAAATTGCAGATATGTTGTTCATTTAACGACAGTGTTTCGTTTGATGGTAATCATGATATCCTTGCTGCATGGAGTATCGGGATACCACACAGCCGTCTTTTGGTTTTCTTTTATCTAATTATGAGATTCTTAACGTTCAAATGTGTTAGTGTTTTCCTATTTAATGTGTTCATCTTACCAGATTTTTAGAAACCCTTAACAAAGAAAAAGAAAAACACATAGGAAAATCATAATAATGGCTCGTCTTGCAGAACTTGCGGTTGTTGGTAACTCGACTATAATGAGAGAGCAGATGCTTGTGTATTTTCACGGTGAGATAGCTATAGAGTTGAAGATGGCTAAGGAGATAACCACATTTTGTGGGGAGGTGATCTTGTGGAGAGGGATGAGCTGATTGCTGAGCTCGAAAAGTTGTGTGGGTCGGTGGTTGCTGTGGAGAGCATGCAATATTTTAGGGGGGTTTCCGAATTTACATGAAAAGATTCAGAAAAAAGCCTTTATAGTTTATCAAGTTTGTATGAGATGGTGGTGAGGGTCGACGGTGGTGGCTGAGACAGGTGGTGGTGGTAACTGTCGATAGAGGTGGTGAGCAGAGTTTTCAATGTGGTTGGCAGGCGGTGACTGTCGGCAATGGTAGTCGGCGGTGACTGTCGACATAGATGGTGGTGTTGTTATTGGTATGTGGTACAAGGAATTGAGGATGTTAGAGTTTGATGAAGAGTAACGTGAGATCAATATAGAACTCATATTTGCCATAGAACCAATGAACCAATCATAGCCATCTATTTTTTATCTAAATTAATAAAAAAACAATTTTCCATTTTTTTTAAAACAACATATCTTGCAAACGGTAAATCTTCAAGCTAAAAAGAATACACCATCGCGATGAGAATTAAATTATCTTTCTATAGATATGCAATTCTATATACTTTCGACGATTTTTTTTTTTAAATTTTTGCTCAGAAAAATCATATGTGATTCTTAAAAATCACACATATGATTTGATTTTTACAAATCACATATGATTCTTACGAATCACATGTGATTTTTACAAATCACATGTGATTCGTAAAAATCACATATGATTTGATTTTAACGAATCACATGTGATTTTTAAAAATCACATGTGATTTTTCTGGGCGAAAATTTTGGAAAAAAAAAAGTTAGTCGAAAAAAAAAGTTTGTCGAAAGTATATAACAATGCATATCTATAGAAAGATAATTTAATTCTCGTAGCGATGGTATAATTTTTTTCGCGTAACGATTAACGGTTTGCGAGATATTTAATTTTTAGGAAAAATGGTGAAAGTTTATTTTTTTTATTTTGATAAAAAAAAATGAATTGCTAAGATTTGTTGATTAGTTTTATGTCAAATATGAGTTCTATAATGATCTTTTGTGAACGTGAGATTTGTCTTTTTTTTAAAGAGATGAGTTAATGAAGTTGTAGAAATAAATGGATTTAATATGATGGAGTTGCTTGTTATTGGTGAGCCTCACGTGATAAGTCATAAATATTAAATAAAAAACCATTGTACTCTCATGTGACAAATGACGAAAATATCTTCATGTGTGTGATGATTTAACGATAGTTAATGAAGGTAATTAAAAGGAGGGACCAACGGTAGATAATGTTTCGCATTTAGAGATGGATGGTGCATTTTTCTCGGTTAAAGGACGACGTCAATCAACGCAAACCACGTACAGTAAAGTTTAACAAAAAAAAAAAAATGGACTTATAAATATAACAGGGAAGAAGTAGTTTACTATCCACGAGGGACATAACTTAAACATCTGGTCAACGATAACACACACACACTTAAACCAATCACCACCACCACACATCACTCCGACCACCGTAAACCACCATCATGACCACCTGCCACGTCATCACCATCACCACCATCCTCATCCTCCTCACATCCCTCACCAAAACCACCTTCTCCCACCGCCTTATCCGGACCACACCGGAAGACCACACC
This sequence comes from Artemisia tridentata subsp. tridentata, assembly GCA_021014915.2. Classification (NCBI taxonomy): domain Eukaryota; kingdom Viridiplantae; phylum Streptophyta; class Magnoliopsida; order Asterales; family Asteraceae; genus Artemisia; species Artemisia tridentata. The sequence goes on from CP139508.1 coordinate 47,923,853, forward strand.
TCCGGCGTCAATGTCGACGGTTACTGTGAAAGCTGGAAGTTTTCTGTAGAGGTAAATGACGCTGGGACCTGGACACGTGTCCCGGAGAGATGTGTGAAGTTTGTTGATGAGTATATGAATGGGGAGAGGTATAGGATGGACTCGGAAGTGATTGCGAGTTACGCGTTGAAGTTTGCGAAAAATGTGTCGGTGGGGAATGATGGGAAGGATGTTTGGGTTTTTGATATTGATGAGACGCTTTTGTCGAATTTGCCGTATTATGTGGATCATGGTTTCGGGTGAGTTTGTTGCGGTTGTTAGTGTTCCCATTGCTATTTTAAGTTTTTTTACGTGTTTTAGGAGGTATAGGGAGGATTAGTTAGCCGTCAAAGGGTAAAAATGTCATTAAGGTAAATAGGGTCGAAAATAGGCCGTATTATGTAGATCATGGTTATGGGTGAGTTTGTTGCGGTTGTTAGTGTTCACATTGTTATTTTAAGTTTTTTTACGTGTTTTAGGAGGTATAGGGAGGATTAGTTAGCCGTCAAAGGGTAAAAATGTCATTAAGGTAAATAGGGTCGAAAATAGGCAGTATTATGTAGATCATGGTTACGGGTGAGTTTGTTGCGGTTGTTAGTGTTCACATTGCTATTTTAAGTTTTTTTACGTGTTTTAGGAGGTATAGGGAGGATTAGTTAGCAGTCAAAGGGTAAAAATGTCGTTATGGTAAATAGGGTCGATAATGGGCCGTATTATGTGAATTATAAAGGCTACTTGTGAGTTAGATGTGGTCATTGTTCGTGTTACTATTTTATGTTTTTAACGTGGTTTGAATTTGTAAGGACGGGTTAGTTAGCGGTCAAAGGGTAAAACTGTGATTATGCTAAATTTGCAGCATCGTAATGGTAGTAATTAATGTGTGTTTTTTTGTTTGGTGGTGGATTATGTGGATCATGTACTATTTATGTTGTTAGCGTCTTTTGAAGTGACTAACGGGTTAGTTAGTGGTCAAAGGATAAAACAGTCATTATGCTAAATTTGTAGAATTGTAATGGTAGTAATCACCTTGTGTTTTTTTTGTTTGGTGAAGGATTATGTGGTTCATGGCTATGGGTGAGTTGCGGTTGTTATTGTCTGCCTTACTATTTTAGGTTATAAACGTGTTTTGAAGTATTAGGATGGGTTAGTTAGCTGCCAAAGGGTAAAAATGTCATTTTGCTAAGGGTGTGTTTGGGAGGTAGCTTGCGAGATGTTATAAGAGTTTGAGCTTCTGAAATAAGCTAGTTTATAGGGCGTGCTTGACAAAAGTTGGCTAGAGCTTATATTATAAGTTGGTAGCTGCCGTTCTTATTATAATAGAGGTGTTTTGCGAATTAGTTTTAGGTAGAACTTATTGTTGTAAAATTACATAAAAAGGCATCAAATTAATTCACATATATTCCTAGATTTTGCGTGTTTATCAATATAATTTTGAAGGGTTTTTAAGTAATTTGACTTAATTACAAGCTCTATTCATTTCTATAAGCTCATTTTTATAGAAGCTTATAGCTTATGAAAGCTTCCATAAGCTTGTGTGACAAACAAAACATACGATGTAGGTTACCTTAGATATGCCTTAGGTCTTTCTAGAAGCATTATCTCTACTCGGTCTATCTACTCTCGGGCAGAGGTATGACTGTCTACATCTTACCTCCCCATACCCCATTCCTGGCGGGATTGAGTATTGTTGTTGTTGTGTCGTCCGTCTTACTATTTTACCTTTTTTACGTGTTTTGAAGCTAAAGGACGGGTTAGTTAGCGGTCAAAGGGCACAAATGTCATGACTATTAGCAGTGGCGGAGCCAGGATTTTGGCATATGGGGGGCAAAAAATTTTGCACTAAAAGCAGCAAAATCAGCCACAAAAAACAGCATTACAGCAGCATCCAAACAGCCTAATTTCAGCATCCAAACACACCCTAATTTCAGCATCCAAACACCTTAATTACTGCCAAACAGCCTAATTTCAGCATCCCAAAATTTTGTTGAGGGCAATTTAACTTTTTTCCCGTAAAACCCAAAATTTTGCACTATATAAATTTTTTTTTGCCCAATTTGTTGAGGGCACCCCCCCCCCCCCCCCCCCCCCCTATTTACACTATCCCTCCGCCCCTGACTATTAGCAGAATTGTAATGGTAGTAACCAATGTGTTTTTTTTGTTTGGTGGAGGCTTATTTTGGGAAGGAGGGAGTAATCAATTGTAAGTTATGCATTGGAAGTTGTACCATTGGGTTTGGATGATGTAGGTTGGTATCATTGAAAATGGGCCGTATTATGTAAATTATGGTTACGGGTGAGTTAGATGCGATTTTTTTGAGCTTATGATATTGATAATGCTGTATGAATGTTTATGATTCTGTGATAAGTTGTAAGTTGTGCTGTGAAGTTATCAAGAGGAAGTTGTTTTGTGTCGTACAAATTATAAATTGCTTCTGCTAATCTGTATTTTGGGGTAAAATAAGCAGTTTCTTATGCGTAGGTAGGAAGTTGCTTATTTCAAAGTGCTTATTTGTGATGAGATTACAAAATAAACAAATCCAAAAACTAATTTCTGAAGTTCTTATTTTTAAGCAGCTGTAAGTGTTTCCTATAAGCATGAGCAGAAAAATAAGCAATCCCAAACACCGTCTTAGATGCCACTCTATTGCAAAATGCATATGATATTTGTCTTTGTAAATTTTATGTGACTAGTTTTGGATGAACACTAAGTAGGCAAACACATTACTTATAGGCTCCTAAGTTTCAAAATAAGCCGAAAAAATGGGCTTATAAAAACATAAGCTGATAGGCCCAAAAATAAACTTAAACAAACACCCCCCTAGTTTGTACTGTAGTGAATGTTTTGTGCTATGGTGGGTTGCGTTTGGTTGGTGTAAGCTCATCTTCTAAGCTAGTTCTGTTGGATGTAAGTGCACCTGTTAACAAATGAACATATGTTTCATTGGACTGGAGTTGTTGATGTATTTGGGTTCCTTCCATGCATCTAAACAATTTGATTCTAGCATATCATTAGCTGAATATTGGACTTGTTTTTTTTACTTCTATGCTATTGCGACTTAAAACTAATGCATGAAACTGTAAAGTTGAAAACTAGTTTGACATGTTCCTAGTTAGCCTACTGGAGAAAATCTATCATCTGCACGGGTAATTCCCTAGTTGCAGTGCAGTTATCACCAAACTATTGACTGTGTTTAGTTATGCAACTGATCCAAACATAGCAGACCCTTCCAAATCGATGTTTTTCATTTTGAACCGATAGTATAACTTGAAATCATGCTGTCAATGATGGGCACAATGTATTTAGAATTAATAAGTGCATTGTTTGCGTAGGACTCCGTATCTTTTATATATTTCTATGGGCATCATACACTAGGGTGGAGGTGCTATGTCTACATGTGTATGAATACACCAATGACATGAAGTTATATTCATTCATGTAGCTTTAACCCGTGGCTGCCAGAAATCAATGTTGTTCCTATCTTGCCTATACTGTAGGATGAATAAAAGGGTTGGTGTTGGGCTCTTAGCTCTTTTTCTAAGCTATACTTGTTGAGTGTAAGTCACTTTTCACAAATGAACATATGTTCCTTAGGCTGGAGTTGTAACTGTATTTAGGTTCTTACCTTGCATCCAAACAAGTGCGTGTATCACGGCAGGAGAAACTTAGTTTCTATTAGCTCACGT
>CP139508.1:47927654-47964273 GCA_021014915.2 Artemisia tridentata subsp. tridentata
GTACATTTGCCCTTCTTTTATTCCTAAGTATCTTGTAGTATTACTTATATCATTTGAGATATTTATTAATGTAAAGTGTGAAACAATCTTGCTTGAATTATAGGCCAATTATACTGCTCCTCGAATGGTCCTTGCGGCATCAGGAGTTGAACACGAGGAACTTTTGAAATACGCAGAACCTCTTCTTTTTGATTTGCCAGGTGGCGCTCCGGCTGTAGAGCCAAAGTCGGTGTATGTTGGAGGTGATCATCGTGTTATGGCTGATACAGGGGTACGTTTCTTAAATTTAAGCGTCACATTAATCTTTTTTGTGTTATGTCTTTGATGCATTAATGTCATTCTGTTATCAGAGCACTAGTTTTGCGCTTGCATTCGAACTTCCTGGTGGATGGCTAAAGGAAAAGGAAGCTATGACACTGACCGTTCTTCATGTACCCATTCCATTTTCAATATTCTCTTCTTTTCTCATTTATTTATAAATTGTCACCTCTTACTTTATGCAATGTCAAGTCATGAGTGTAGGGAATTGATATTTTTATATACTTACAGATGCTAATGGGAGGAGGTGGATCTTTTTCAGCTGGTGGTCCTGGAAAAGGGATGTATTCGCGACTTTGTAAGTTACTTGACACATATATTTTCCACATACTAAATGAAAGGGAACTAATTGCATGTGCATAAAATGTTGGATACTTCATATAATTATGCGTGTGTTGGGTGTTATCTCGCAGTGGCGAAACTTGAAAATTTTCAGTGGGGGGTCGGGATCTAAATTTTTTTTTTCCTAACGCTATTTTCGGGGGGTCGAAACCGAATATACCGAAATTTTTCTACACGAAAACTATATACCCCCTACATTGCAAAAAAAATTTCGGGGGGTCGGGCGCCCCCCCCCCCCCCCCTATATAAGGTGTGCTGGTGTTGGGTGTTATCTCGAAAGTTGCCCCACACATCAGCCTCATGATACTTTACTCTTATTTTAAGCGTTGAGTGCCGTTACTTAGCTCACACGTTGCTAAAATTTTCTTGGATTGTTGTTTGGATCAGATCTTAGAGTCTTGAATCACTACCCTGAGATTCAGTCGTTTTCAGCATTCAACTCGATCTATAATCACACCGCCATATTTGGAATTCAGGCTACCACTGTAAGACATCTTTATGTTTTCAGTTGTATTATTTATTTTTTAATGATGATCCTTTTGGATCTAAACCACCATTCTAAGAGATCTGCAAGTTTTCAATTGTATATTTTGATTTCATCTATGTGCGGTAAAATAATAGCTGGTCGGTATTTTTATATATGTACCGAAGGGCCTTTGGCCTAGCATTACCAATGTGTAAAATTAAGTTGTACCTCCCCCAAGGGGTTTGGGGTGTGTGTGATTTGCCTCTAAAAAGAAACAATAGAGAATGTTTACTTAATAAAGTATGGTGTCTATTTGTTAAAATCCTACCTTCCAAGTCTCGATGCATATAGTTGGCCTGCTCACTGTTGTTTCTTCTCTTCTTGTATCTTAAAAACCAAATGCTATGCTCTTTTACAATTCCTTCAAGTGCTGATGTTTATCATTAATATATTGCAGAGTTCTGGTTTTGTATCAAAGGCCATTGATATAGCAGCTAGTGAACTCATTGCAGTTGCCACTAGTGGCGAAGGTAAATTCTTTGGCATACATAATTACATATAACTACTTCTCGCTCTAAGCTTTATGCTAAGATTATCCTGGCCTGAGGAAAGGTTAACAGAGGGGCAAGGGGTTTTCTGGGATGGGTCAAAACTATTGGGCCTGGTTAACCTCCACATTTTTTGTCCATATCTTTACTACTCATCAGTGCGTTAATTATGATTGCGAAAACAATTTATGACAAGTGTATAACTTTTTGACTAAAAATGATTTAGGAGGTTTGATATAAAACACGACCCAAACCAACTCAGTCTATATGGGTAAAAAATTTCCACCTATAACTATAACCAAGTCCAGCAATTAATTTATAACCTTTTACTGATATGACTGTCTTTCAGTCAACCAAGTACAGCTGGACCGTGCCAAGAAGTCAACAAAGTCTGCCATTCTGATGAACCTTGAATCAAGAGTATGTATTTTAAGCTCTTATTTGGCTAAGCAACTGAATAATAATTAAATATATACAGCCTCATATCTAATGTGCCTGTGGTCTATATCTATATATTCAGGTCGTTGCTTCAGAAGATATAGGTAGACAAATCTTGACATACGGAGAGAGGTATGTCTATAATAACACTCGTCGTTTTATCCACTAGAGGTTGCAAAATAGGCATCGGGTTAAAATGGTCATTTTGGGTACATACGGAAAGACTGGGCCCCACACACGAACGCTTTTTGATGTTGTTGTTACTGTCTTTTTCTTTGAATACACTTTGAGCAACTATCAACCCGATTCCCATTCAGCTAAAAAATCTGGTTTTACTCATTAGAGATCAAGTATAACCCAAACTGACCCATTCATGAGTTAAAGTCCATTGTTAATTGTTCTTTTAATATTATCTGCCCTAACATCAAGATTCTTTCTTTTAACAGGAAACCTGTGGATTTCTTTCTTAAAACTATTGATGAAGTAACAGCCAATGATATCACTTCGGTTGCGAAAAAGCTTCTTTCTTCCCCTTTAACAATGGCTTCTCACGGAGATGGTAATTTTTCACTAATGATTAACACGCTTCTTTATAATAGTATTTTGCATATGACTTTCTACTTAATTTATCCACCTTTTGGCAGTTTTAAACGTACCGACCTATGATTCTGTTAGCAAGAAATTTAAGTAGTGGCGAGGCTGCTTTGAAGTGCCAAAATCTGCTTCACCTTGTGAATCTTGAAAGTTATCTTACAGTTGATGACCATGGAAAATAAGGATATTTTTTTAAGCCTTCTGCCTTCAGAAACAATAATTTAAGGCATGCCCTCGGCACCCATCATTTTTTAAGGCTTCATGTATTCCATGTAATTTTTTTGGAGTTGAGTGAGACCCGACAATGAACTTTGTACGATGTTTGAAATAACACATGTATTTACCAAAAAAACTGTAATTCAGGTCGGGATCAACCGTTACCTTGTCGGAATTTTACAAGTCCCAAATTCATCTATGTTTATTCTCATAATCAGCATGCTCCTCTAAGCTCCATCACTCATATCTTATATTTTCCGTCATCAATTTCGTTTTAAATTTTAAATCTCCATCTCTCTTTCTTAGTTTTAATCTGTTGGTAAGATTTTATTTTGATTTTTATTTTGTTTATTTATTTTTTTAATCTTCGATAAACATGTGGGTTTACGAGAAGAGATCTGGGTATTCATATAAGCTCGATTGTATTTTTACAAGTTTGATTTTGAGTTGTTTCTATTTTATAGCTAATGTTGTAGATTGCTTAATCAGTATTTTAGAGGTTTTTTAGATTTACGAAAACAGTTGATTCAAATGATACCCTGATAGCAAGAAAGGACTAAATACGCTAACTTTTATTAACTGGCGATGCTTGAGAAGTTACGTTAACTTCTATGTTTTAATTAAACGGCGATGCATGAGACGAATGTTTGTGTGTGAGGATGGCGATGCCCTGGCCGACGCGTCAGTCACTATTACACACCCTCTTATGAGACACGTTGGAGAGGGACAAAAGGGACAAATCGGTCGCAATGCGGCCAAGTTGAAAGGCAAAAGGGACGAATGTTTGTGTGTGGGGTGTTTATTAATTGATTTTTTTGAGGGTATGTTTTTGTTGATATCCTTGGTCTTCTTACTACACTAAGTTGATCATACACTAAGTTGATCATGAAGTTTTTTCCTAAAGAAAGAAAGCTAATGTGCCAGTGGTGTCCCCAATCTCTTGGTGGTTTCCATTTACATCTAGTCTTAAGTGAAGTTCATTGTAGCTACTATCCATTTTAATATTAAAATTAAATATGTCATACAGCTTGTGGGCTCATAGAGTCGAGAATAATCTGAATAACTCTTGAAAGTTCTATAGAGATTGTCGAGAATCAGCACCATAAAAAATAAAGTACTCCGCATAACAAAACTACTTTTCCATGCTATGAACAAAGAAGATTTGTATTTGTTCAGCTTCTGCATAGAAAGGGTAGAATTGATAGTTATTAGTATAAATATCTGGTTAAAAAAAAAATAATAATAAATAAAAATGCATAAATAAAACTTTGTGAAGCATGGGTATGCTTCCATCTGGGATGGATGTTGAATTTTTTCTTTTCGAACATTCAGTCGGGATACGACATCTGAGAAACCTCACTGAATAATAGTGAAGCATTGCACGTATCCTAGACAATGAGATGTTGACCATGGCCGTTACAAGTATTCGGAGAGAAAAACCCCAAGCTTTCCATCCCTAAGGATCGAACTCAAGACTTTGGGTAAAACCGGGAGTGCCAATGACCAGCTGGGCTGATCATCATTGCCCTGGATGGATGTTGAATTATTTCTCAATGTTTTGGTATTAGAAGTGTGTGATCTTTAATAAATGACATGTCACTTACAATGCAGAATTGCAGATAGTCCTTCAAATTTATTTGTATATCGATTTTCATATAGGCCTTTTTATGTTAGCTTAGATGTTGTTTTCATAGTCAAGTCCACTCTCTGATTTATCAAGTGATCGAAATGCTAAATGATTGAGAAGGCGTGTTCGTCGAGCGTGATTATAACCAAATGAGTACTGAAGAGAAATTAAGTGATGAAGGACAAATATTAGATGAACCTAACTCACTCACCCTTTTAAAGTCCTATCTAACTTGTATAGAAAAAAAAAAAAAAAAAAAAAAAAAAAACCCTTAAAATCACTTTCCTTTATTGCTTGTTGAGCTTTTGCTACCGTTGTAAGGCTTATTATATATAGCAGAGTGGACTGTGTGATGATCAATTTTCGTATGATCTATAGTTAGTCTTTGAGGTTTTTTGTACGGGCAATATTGTCAAAAATCGTAGATCTTTTAACACAATGCATATGAGGAAAGGGGAAATTGGATACAAGTGATCAATGTTTGTTTATTCACTAAAGGTTTGTAGGCCAATGATATTCGTGTTTTAGTAATGTATATATTATAAGATATTTAATTATCTCTAAAAAGTGTTTGTTCATTATGTATTCATGTTAAGTTGAACTTGAAACAAACTGGTGTGCGAAATGGTATTTTTTTAAATGTTAACGAGTGTATGACAACATGCGCGTTGTAGCAAGCATTTCGTAAGCAGAAAAAACTAGATATTAAACTCCCAGTATCAACCTGATTTAGTCATCTTTTTTCTCTTGTTATACTTTTGAGTTTGTGTAGCGTGAACTCAAATCCTGAATATTAGTTCACTAAAAAGGTTAGAAACCATGATTATCTAAAATAATAATAATAAAAATAATAATAATAATAATAATAATAATAATAATAATAATATAGAATAAGTTTTTGGCGGTGAAAACTAAAAACTGAAATACGATTTCATTACCTTTGAATGCTCTTGCAAAAGTACGAAATCATGAAAAAAATCATAAACGTTGTTATATATTAGTTAAATTAAATTAAATTACGTTCTTTTATCTCATGGTTCATGGACTTTTATATGCACATGTTTTACAATTAACAATAAGGATAATATACAAAATGACTATTGAAGTGTACATAGTCACTTAGTTACACAAACAATAAATATAAGGGGACTAATTATTTCTAGGTTGATGTCATGTATACCAAATGATGCATGGATACTAAGTTAAAGTAATATATAGATCTTTCTTGGTCTTGTTGTATAACATTAAAAAAGCATTATTTGCATATATCCTTTCGAAAATCCATAATTCATATATATCCAAAGCAGCATAAAAATCATTGTACTATGTGCAATAAAAACTTGTACAAATGATATATATGCAATTATTCACTTTGAGAGGTATAATATAGCAATTCTGCCATCAAATTAGTTATATAGATGCCATAGAATTGACAAAATAATCTAACCCATATGAGAATTAAAATATTTGGACAAAAATTACTATTAGTATATCATTCAAGGAATTAATAGCACAATAGTTTAATGTTTGTTTGTTTGTGGGCAAGACTTTAGATGTTGCTTAATTATGAAGACAAGGCATGCATGCCTGCCTGCATTCTCTTCCTCGGAATATAATCACAAGTCACATGCATTAATATGAGAGTCATATAGTGGTACTATTAAACTATAATCACTTTCTTAATTTTATTGCTATTTTTTTTCCCTTCACAATCTCAGGAGTTGACACAAGACAAGATTCTTCTTTTTTTCTTGATCTTAAAGTATACATTAAGTTAGTATTTTTTTTGTACATAGGCAAGAAGAATAGCCAGGATTAGAGTTTTTCGACTTTTAGTATGATGTACGAACATATACAATATCGATGTTAAGACAGACCCAATGATCGACGACTATTGCTCTAATGAGATAACACATTTTGAAAATGTATCTAATTTATCATAGAACTTTAAATTCGGTAAAAAGAAGTTGTCCTTATTTACCGGTTGTAAAAACCTTTTACAAAAAAAAAAAATCCTGCTGATACAGAGGGTTTCTTTATGAACCAAAGATAGTTTAAAATTTTGGTACGACGTTAAAATTATGAACAGATGAGATTATAATTGTTCTAGAATGAAGTGATGGATTTATGGTAAGTTTAATAAAGTCATACGACCATTGTGCTCCATGTGACTATATGTGAGGTAAATTTAGCATTAAAATAAATTTGAGGATTGAAAATGATACTAGATAAGGTGGAAAGCAATGTTTCTTTTTCTCAGATTATAAATGACTTTCGTGAACCATCAAAAGTGAAATTGACGAATGATTAATATGACGTAAAGATTTTCATTAATAATGATTTTTATTTTTCTTCATAACTAATAGAAAAAACAAAAAGAAGAAAATAAAAAAAAATCATGTCGATCAACAATAATGACCCTTAATTAGCCAATTAATCACCAATTAGCAGGTCAAAGATCACCTATAAACACTACAAAAAATAGTCCTATCTATTTTTTTATTTTTTATTTATATATATTTTTTTTGAAGGCGACTTTCAATTTTTGGTTTAGAGAGTCATACCCGCCACAAAGGCATGCCCTCATCCACCACATACCCAGACTATGTTGTCTTAACCGGGCCCACTACACTTTTATTTTCACACTTTTAAAAAGTGTGTAAAATTAGTTTATTACGGTAATATTTAATAATGTGTAAAAATTGGTTACATTAATAAGTATGGAAAAAAAAATGTAAAACTGCAGATTTTCCGCACTTATATTTATATATAAAAAAAAATCACACTTTAAGGCTATGTGTAATGGGGCGCTGGGCACCCCAAAAAAGCCCCGATCGCGCCCCCTCTCGTTACACACGGGCGCTAAAGCCCAGAAAATTGCCTTGGGCGTGACCTCCTTCGCGCCGTGCCCCTCCCTTTTTCCAAGAATTCTAGCCGTTCAACGGCTCTTTGGTTGAATTGGGTTTCTTGATTTTCCAGTTGGTTTGGTCGGAATGGTCGCCGGAGATGTTATTTTCCGGCTTGTTTGGAAGATGGAGATTACGCGCCTAGAGGTATTAATAGATCATGTGAATCAAGCTTTGCACCGACACCTTTTTGGCTTGATCTATTGTGAACATTACATTTTTGGTCCTTTTTGTTTTGGGAGTTTATTAGGTGGTGTCATTTGGTTGAATTAAAAAAAAATGAAAAAGAAAAAAAGAAAAAAAAGTGATACATGTCGCATAAAGCCCCACCCACCATTACACACCTAAAGCTTTAGAGCCCCTTTGCTGACTGGGCGTTCAGATGTCAGAAAATGCCCCATGGAGGGGCTTTATGATTACACATAGCCTAAGTGTGAATAAATCTAACATTTCTTCACATTCTTAAGTGCGAAAATTAAATGTAACACATAATTTTCACACTTGAGGAAGTGTGGAGAAATTGAATGTTACAGATGACTTCCACACCTGTAAGTGTGAACATCTCTTAACACTTAAAAGTGATTTATTTTTAATAAAATTATAAGTTTGAAATATCTATTGTTTTACAATTATTTTTCACTCTTATAAATGTAACCAAATTTTAAACATTATCAAGGGTTAGTAAATTGATAAAATTTTGCAAACATTTTAATAGTATGGAAAAAAAATCATGTAGATGGACTACTTTTTTATAGAGAAATTAGATTGCACACCAACAAAACTAACTAGACTTGCAAAAGTTGTATCACATTGTTCGTTAATACTAACGAATACACGTAATAATATTTGAGTGTCACTTTCTTATCTCTAACAAAGTATATATAACTTGTATATTATATGGTATTGAGTGTCACTTTCTTATCTCTAACAAAGTATATATAACTTGTATATTATATGGCAACGTTTTCAAGATCGGGATTCTACCTAGGATCGTTTTCGTCTTTGCAAGATCGTGATCGTAAGATCGGATCGGGATCCTAAGATCCTACTATAATGCTAATTTTTAATGATCTTTGTAATATTATTCAAATCTACAAATTATTATATATTATAAACATGAAATTATAAGAATATTTTATGAAAATATTGTTCTAAATTATGAATATGGAATGTTTATGAAGAATCACATGTTGTTTTTTAAATTATATAAAAACATAAACCATAAATTTGTAGTTTTTTAGTTTGCGGTTCGAGAAAAGTAAGATCGGATCGGAGTAGATCTTAAGATCCTATGGTCAAGATCGGGATCCTATAAGATCTTAAGCTTGTTAAGATCCTACGTAGGATCTGGATCGTTTTTGCTTCGTAGAATCGTAAAATCATAAGATCCTAAGATCAGTATCGGGATCTTAACAACTATGTTATATGGTATTGAAAATGATAAAATAAGAAAAAGCATGAAGTATAATATTGCGGGACCCCATGTTGATTTAGTCAAAATTCAAGAAAATGAAAAGTGTCAAGAAAGAATTTTGATTCACTCCATTGGTTAGACAAAAGAAGAAATCCAATCAAAGGGCGTGTTTACTTGTTCTTGAATGATTTTTTGGCCATTGATTTATTTCATGTGTCACTCATTGGTGTAGATCTTTTTCTATAAGAAATTAGGACAAGAAGATGATGCACATGACCCCAATTCACAATCATGGCCTCTTATTTACCCAAAACAGTTTTTGGACCATGCATCATTTAATCTTTGACTGTCTATATAATAATGTCTAGATTGCAACTTATAACAAAAATGCTCTTCAATTTGTTTTCCTTAGCATGTATTCTCTTATGTTAATTACTCCCTCCGTCCTTAAATAAATGTCCGCTTGGACTTTTTGCGATCTTTATTATTCAACTTTGACCTTAAATATTTTTGTTTGTGTTATATAATACTTGATGCAAAATATATGAATGGATTGGGTTCTAAAAGTATTTTTCATTGGTATAATTTTCATCAAGTATTATATAACACAAACAAAATTATTTAAAGTCAAAGTTGAACAAGAAAGACTCTAAAAAGTCAAAGTGGACATTTATTTGGGGACGGAGGGAGTATAAGATTTCAAGACTATTTTGAAATTTATGTGTAGATATTACGAGTTACATTGGCAGTTGAAAAGTTTAGCATATGCCGAAATGAGTATAGTAAATCTGATCGTAATGGCGACCCAACCAAAGGTCGGTCTATCCCTCGTGAACCCCCCCCCCCCCCCCCCAAAAAAAAACCCACACTACGTGAGTCCCATACAAACGCAGTCCCCCTCTTTTTTTTGCTTGGTTGGGCCGCTCAGCCGATCGAATGGCCGGTTTGCATATGGTTTGTGTGTGTGAATTTTTTTTAATTAATTTCTGTGAGGTATGTTTTTTTGTTGTGACTGCGATCGCTTTACTACGAGACTTTTGTCATGCATTTGGTTTTAGAGAGAGAAACTGAGTTGGCGCTGAGGTGACGGAGGCATTTGGTCACCCATCTGGTCACCATTACTATTGGTCTAAGAAGTATAAGCTTGTTTAAAGCAACTTGGAAGGTCTTGTCATTCGCAAAATGAAGTCCTAATTATGGATATGAGTAAACGAACAATACTATTGGTCCAAGTGCTTCACAAGAAAAAAGAGTCATCATCATGCTATGCAATGTTATACCTAAGACATGGCGAACCATATATCAAAATTTTTTTTTTTCTATCTATTACTAAATGGGGTCCTCTTTTCTCTCATGGTTGAATCTATGTGATCATTATGTGTGACTTGTGACCTTCAACAACATAAACACAAAGGTCAATATATACCTAATGACATAGGACAGTAGGACACTGCCTCATATAAATAGATAGGTTAATGACACTAATGTATCATTTGGGATTTAATAAGAGGGTAATCTATCTAGATAAAACAAAAATAAAGCAACTTTTGTGTTGATGGCTAGCTAGCAATATAATGTCTCGATTCATAGCTCGACAATTGGCCATGCGATCTCCTTGTGAGCACGAAAAATTCCAAGACATGAAGTGTTGTGTGACTAGTTTCTAACGTATCGTAGGATTTAAATGGTCGATCGATTAGTATCCACTTTGAGCCTCCTTTAATCATATAATTTACGATGAGAATACCCGACAAGTGAAATTACACTTAAAACAAGGTATTAAAATTTAAAATAAATACTAAAATGAAGCTTTGAAAGAGTGTGTGTATCTATAGCACACAATGCCAAAGTTGGTTAGGCCAAAAAAAAAAAAAAAAAAAAAAAAAAAAAAAAAAAAAAAAAAAAAAAAAGACTTAGCAGACATACGTTGCGTGCACTAAAGGTCATTTGTAGTACTTGTGAACTTGTACTAATATAATATATTATAAGATTGTTTACTGTAGCTTTCTTGTTTCGTGAAAACTAACTAAACCTTTAACATGTTAATTAGCTAAATGAGTATATTATTGGTTTGGAATATTGCTTCAAGGTTTTTAATGCATGTTTAGTGAAATGAGTATACATTATTTCGTTTGTTTATAATGCATGTTTGACATGATTATGGGCGTAGTTATATATATATAGCTAGCAATTTAAAATAATACATGTACAATAAATATCAAAGTTGACTTTAATAAGTCAATAATAAGTATGATTAGTTCATCCCTACATAGACGTTTATTATTAGTTGTTGTTGTTGTTCAAGTATTCTTTAGTTATACGATATACTCTTTAATGTTACTTTAAAACAGGACGAGAAACAATATAATTGATTCATGCTGGACCATCACGTATAAATTTAAGTTACCATCAAATTAATTATGTTTTTGAAAAGGAAATCATAACGTAGACGACGTAGTTAGTTACTACCTACTTCATCCATCCTAAAATAAATGTCAGGTTTGACTTTTTAGAGTCTTTATTGTTCAACTTTGACCGTAAATATTTTTATTTGTGTTATATATACTTGATGCCAAATATATGAATGGATTGTGTTTCAAATGTATTTTCATTGATATAATTTTCATAAAGTATTATATAACGCAAATAAAAATATTTAAGGTCAAAGTTTAACAAAAAAAATACCAAAAAATCAAACCTGACATTTATTTTGGGAGGGAGGGAGTAACCACTAAACTTTATGAGTAAAGAAATATATTTGTTGCATTAGCTTATATTGCATACATACACACATACTATACTCTCAAACAATCATATTTTACCATCCTATTAGTGTACCAAACATTAATGTTAGTTTTTGTGGAAAAGGCAGAAGATTTATTTCACTAACAAACATTATTGTTTTAACACATTTACATAATTCATGTGAATAATAAATATACATAAATCTTACGTTATGTATTGCATTTGTTCGTTCGTACCCAATCTTCGATGGGTGTGACTACTTCATTGTCGTTCCTGACTGTTTGAATGTCTTGTGCGAAAAAAGAAAAGAAAATCCGTTTTCATATTAAAAAATAAAATGAGATTTCTTCCGATAAATCTTGAAAAAAATGATAAAGCTAGCATTCAAAATATATATTATTGTAATTTTTTTAACGGCATTGCATTAAACTAGCAATACGGTAGATGAAACAAATTACGAGGATGAAGAAGAAGATATAAAGTATCACATGGGCTGGGGCGGACTTATGTATGTAGTATGGGGTGGCGGTGCCTCCATGACTAGCCGAAAAAGTTGCGATTCTAGTGTAATTTTTTTTTTTTTTTTTTTTTTTTTTTTTTTTTTTTTTGATCTTTTTCGAAAGTGCCCCCATTCAAAACTTAAATTGCCCCCCACCTAGATACTAAAACCCAACATTAACACTTTAAAACCTTAAAAATCCTTCATCTATAAGTAAAAATACTCGATTTATCATTTCAAATCTAGTTTTTTCTTATGCATTTTGTTGCTATCGTAAAAAAAAAAAATAATAAATAAATAATTGCCCCCACATTGTATTTTCCTGGTTCCGCCATTGCACATGGGTCACTAAACTTATCTATCCTATTAAGCGAAGCTATTTTGCTCCTACTAGAAATCCATTTAAAGGATGAGAAGCCGCATAAAGTTTAAGACTCGGCTCTGAGTAGTCGTGTGCCTCGCTCAACCCTACAGACGATTCTGTTAGTTTTGTGGATATAAATTAATATGTGTATGACCGGATTCGAACACGAAACTTCGGGATTGCACACTTTATGTATAACTTTCAATGTTTTAATAATTGATATAATAAGTTATGTTTAATTATTAAATTCACAAATAAACACTTAACGGACGTTAGTACTTAACGGGAATTGACTAACGGTCGTTAAATGTTAAAGGGAGACGAATATATGGAAACAAGCCAAGAAAGAACTAGAATCCCTTGGGGATCCTTATGTTCGGCCGATCAAAGGAGGTGGGGGAGTCCTATCCTAACTTGGACTCCAAGTTTGCATTAGTATATATACAAGACCTCTTGTATTCATTCTAATCTAATCTTGGTTCCTTGTGAACCTAACTTCTCTTCTCCTCTCCTCCCTTTGTGCTCAAACCAATCGAATACCACCCTAAACCTTTAGGGTCGATTTCTTTGAGCTCAAATCAAAGTGTTTGGTTTGTTTGTGATTCAAGAACCTAGCTTTTCTCATTGAAACGCTTGTAATACGTGTGTACAAGAACGAAGGACAAACATACTTTTGTTTGTGATCTTTTCCCTATTCGACTAAGGAGTAGTCGATTTTACTAAACCATAATTTAGGATTTAATTAGTTCTTGTTTGACAAAATTTCTTGTTTCGCTAGAAATTATTAAGGTACGCATATTCTTTTAATTCGGTTAATTATATTACAAGTACGTATTTGATCTTTACTTCCGCTGCATGCTTTGATGATGTTTACATGTTTATGTATAATTGTTATGATATAAAATTCAAACAGTGGCATCATGAGCCGTTAATACTGTGTAATTAATTACCGAAACACATAAAATTGGATCTTTAGTGATTATTACATGTTTATGGTTTTCTAGGGTTTTAAAATTTTGTAAACCCTAATTTTTATAATATGGGTCGATTACCTATATTTTTTATAATTAGGTTTTAGTTTTGTAAAACTTGTAGAAACCCTAGGATGCATGTAATTTTTTATGTGATTATTAATGAATATTTGTTATATGTCATTAATTGATATGCGATCCTTATGACTTGATTATTGTTAATAATAAGTGCTATGTGGGAATCCATGATGAAAACATGCATGTTTTGTCATGGATTATATTGAAGTTGATGTAATTGTTACGTGTTTTGGATTACATGCTATTATTATGCGATTGGAATTAATTAATTAGGGTTTTAGTAATAAAATTGTTTGACATGTTTAATTACTAAAAATTAATTAATTATGTAATTAGGGAAGACCCCATATGAATCGTTATATTAAATCAATTATGTGTGTTATTGTATATATTTATCGTAGGACTTACGCAACCAATTATTGGTGTATGTGGTCCATTGGTACCTAGCTCGAAAACCAATGGGAGTCTTAGATCAATATATACATGTTAATTGATTTATTTAGCATGTACATTATTTAAGTCGTTTATTTTTATTAATTGCGTATTTGTTTATATATGTTTGTGACATGATTGTAAGCAAAAGGGTAATTTTTGGAATAGAAAATAAACTGGACTTAATAATGGTGAAATATGATTTTAAGCTTTAAAATCTTAAACTTTTAATTGATTGATGCAACTGTACCAAATAGTTAGAACGACTCACCCATTATGACAAACTGTGTGAAGGGTTCTAGGAGAAACGGGTTTTTAATAAGCTACGCGCTGACCTTTGTTTTTCCGCCACTTTGTGCGTCATATTTGGAGCTACCAAGTATAACCATCATATGTACGAAGCATCTTAAGGCAAAGTTGTAAGTTTCTCAACGCCTCAATTAAAACTTTGTTGATTTAAGCTTAGTAAAGAAACTAATGAGTAAAAGTTTTTTAATTTGAAACATATGATACAAGATGAATGCATGACATCTTTGTACATATTTTTGATAACACACATAAAAAATACTACCCTTTAATTTAAGTTATATGCCATCCAATGAAACGGAAACACCTAAGATTACTATTTACGTTATTGTGAGACTTAGCTAGATGGTAATCAAAGGGTAAATCTCCATTTGTCGTGAGATCAAGCATGGATGAATTTGCAGTTTCTTAAGTTGGTTAACTTAATTGAGTTGATAGTGAAATCTGATCACTCAAGGCATGAGATGGGGATAAAACATGCTTACATTGCAACTGAAGTTGGCAAAATATGTAAATCCCATAATTTCTAGGAATTGCAATTTGTATATTGGCAATTGAGTTTCGACTCGTACCTTATTGAATACTTTCATTACTAGCAGATCAACTGATGTGATGAAACTATGTCAATTTGGATCCTAGTTTTCAGTGAAAATTAAATGGTTAAATGCTCTTTACCATGGGTATTTAATTTTCTTGAAAGGTTTTATTATCGAAAGTACTAACTTTTGAATTATTTTTTTGTAGAAATGGCTCTACCCGAAAACACTAATATGAACAATATGAGTTCTGCTTTCAAGCAAATTCTTGATAGAGAAAAGTTGACTGGTGCAAAAAATTTCAATGTTTGGCATCGTTCTTTAAGAATTGTTGTGCGAATGTCCAAAAGACTTGATTATATTAGTAAGCCTCTTCCTACTGCTCCTGCTGGTACTGCAACAACTGCAGACCATGAAGAATATAACATTGAGTATGAGAAGCACAATGATGTGGCTTGTCTTATGTTAGCTGGGATGGACTCTCAATTGCAAAAGCAATTTGAGAACTTTGGTCCCATGGACATGATCAATGAACTCAAACGTATGTTTGAGAAACCACCTGCTGCAGAGTTATATGAATTGATAGATTCTCTGCACAGTTGTAAGCAGGATGCTAGTAAATCAGTGAGTGTTCATGTATTGGAAATGAAAAGTTATCTGGACCAATTGGAACGACTCGGCTGTGGTTATGTGCAAGATGTATGTGTTGGCCTTATCAATCGATCCCTTAACCAGGATTTGTTTGGTGATTTTGTGCGCAACTATAATATGCATTGCACGGGGAAGACAATCAGTGAGTTACATGCAATGCTCATTGACTTTGAGAAATGATTGTCAAAGAAGGCACCTACACCCACGGTATTAGCAATACAAGGTGGTAGGATTACTAAGCCCAACAAACCGCAACACGCGAACAAGAAGGGTAAAGGCATTGAAAAGGGTAAACAAGTTGCGACCTACCAACAAATGCCTAAGAAGCAGAATCCTCCTAAGAAGAAGGAGAATCCCAAGAAGGATTTGGCTGCTTGTCACCACTGCAGCACACCAGAACATTGGAAGAGGAACTGTCCATTGTTTCTAGAGGAGTTGCGTTTGAATAAAAATAAGAAGGCTGGGAATGTCGCTAGCACTTCAGGTATTTTTATGATTGAATTATTTTCTTTTCCTCGTAGGCATAATTCCTGGGTATATGATACGGGATGTAGTACTCATATTTGTAACACATCACAGGGACTTAGAGGAGCAAGGAAGCTGGCGTATGGAGAAAGATACTTGTACGTAGGAAATGGCATACGTGCAGCTGTTGAAGCCATAGGGACATTCGATTTAGTCTTACCTTCGGGTTTAATACAAGTTTTGAATAATTGTCATTATGCACCTTCTATAATTAGAGGTGTCATTTCAGTTTCTTTGTTATTGGATATTAGTTTTGTTCACACATTTATTAATAATGGAATTTCAGTTTCTTTAAATAATGTTTTTTACTTTAATGCAATTCCAATAAATGGTATGTTTGAAATTGACATGGAGAATCATGTGTCCAATAGAAATAATTCTGTGTATAACATTAGCAATAAGAGAATCAAGTCAGACTTGGATTCATCTTATCTTTGGCACTGTCGTCTTGCACATATTGGCAAGAAACGCATGGAAAAGCTGCAACATGATGGGCTTTTGCAAAATATCAATGATGAATCATTTGATAAATGCGAATCTTGCATATTTGGGAAGATGACAAGGAAACCTTTTTCATATCAATTGGAAAGGGCTACAGATCTACTAGGATTAATACATACTGATGTGTGCGGTTCACTTAGACATGTGTCAAAACGCGGTGCTAGCTACTTCTTAACCTTTACGGATGATTACAGTCGTTATGGTTATGTTTATTTACTTAAACATAAACATGAAGTCTTTGAGACATTCAAGGTTTTCAAAAGTGAAATAGAATTACAACTCGGTAAGAAGATTAAGTCTCTTCGATCCGATAGAGGTGGTGAATATTTAAGCCAAGAGTTTAAAGATTATTTAGCTGAGTGTGGTATTGTCCAGCAACTCACATCTCCTTATACTCCACAATAAAATGGTGTATCTGAAAGGAGAAACTGTACATTGCTAGATATGGTACGATCAATGTTTAATCTTACAACTCTTCCTTTATCCTTTTGGGACTATGCCCTTGAAACTGATGTTCGCATATTGAATATGGTTCCAACTAGGAAGGTTGATAAGACTCCATATGAATTATGGACTGGAAAAGCTCCCAACTTTTCTTACTTAAAGTTCTGGGGTTGTGAGGCGTTTGTTAAACGTGACTCATCAGATAAACTCCAACAGAGATCTGTTAAGTGTATCTTCGTAGGATACCTAAAGGAAACAATGGGTTACTACTTTTACTTTCCACCAGAAAATAAAGTCATTGTGGCTAGGTATGGAGATTTCTTTGAAAAGAATCTTATATCTCAAGAATTCAGTGGGAGAATTTATGATCTGGAAAATAATCAAGAAGATACATCACCTTCTGAAAACACTAGCACACTTCCTGTGGAACCTGAAAGTCTAGGTCCTCCACCTGAAGTTGAAGTGGTTCCCATTCGCAGATCTGCAAGAACTGTGAAAGCTCCTGAACGTCTATGTCTTAACGTAGAGTGTGAGGAAACTATACTAGGGGATCTTGATGAACCTACTAGTTATAGGGCTGCCATTAATAGTCCTGAAAAGGATAAATGGCAGGTTGCTATGAATGGGGAAATGCAATCCATGAGAGACAACGAAGTCTGGATTGAAGTAGACCTTCCTCCCAATGCTAAGGTAGTTGGGAGTAAGTGGCTCTTCAAGAAGAAAACTGACATGGATGGCAATGTACACACCTATAAAGCTCGTTTGGTAGCTAAAGGCTGTTGACTACGAGGAGACCTTTTCTCCTGTAGCTGACATTAGAGCTATTAGGATTCTCATAGCTATAGCAGCATACTATGACTATGAGATTTGGCAAATGGATGTCAAAACCGCCTTCTTAAATGGTCGCTTAGATGAAGACATCTATATGGCGCAGCCTGAGGGGTTTGTGAATCCAGAATTTCCTGAGCGTGTATGCAAGCTTCAAAGATCCATTTATGGATTGAAGCAGGCATCAAGGCAATGGAATAAGAGATTTGATGAAGAAATCAAAAGGTTTGGATTTACTCAGAATCTTGATGAGCCATGTGTATATCATAAAGCTAGTGGGAGTAATGTTACTTTTCTTATCCTATATGTCGATGACATATTGATCATGGAAAATCATATACCAAGTTTAAATGAGGTTAAGTCCTATCTTGGTAAATGTTTTTCTATGAAGGATTTAGGAGAAGCAGCATACATCCTTGGAATCAAGATCTACAGAGATAGATCAAAGCGGTTGATTGAATTAAGCCAAAGTGCTTACATTGATAAAATATTGAAGAGATTCAATATGCAAAATTTCAAGAAAGGATATTTGCCAATGCAAGTAGAACATGGCTTAAGTAGCAAACTATGTGCTTTAACACCTGAAGAGGTAGTACACATGAGAAAAGTTCCATATGCTTCAGTAGTAGGATCTATCATGTATGCAGTAAGATGCACAAGGCCAGATGTGGCGTTTGCACAGAATATGACCAGTCGTTATCAACAGAACCCATGTGGACTCTACTGGCATGCTGTTAAGAACATTCTTAAGTATTTGAGGAATACAAAAGAGATGTTTCTAGTGTATGGGGGAAATCCAGATGCAGAACTTGGTGTTACAGGTTTCTGCGATGCGTCCTGGCAAACTGATAAAGATGATACAAAGTCTCAGACGGGTTATGTCTTTGTCATTAATGGAGGAGCAGTAGACTGGAAGAGCAAGAAGCAGAGTACAATAGCGATGTCTGCAATAGAAGCTGAGTATATTGCTGCATCAGAAGCTGCGATGGAAGCTGTTTGGATAAGGAAATTCATTTCGGGGCTAGGAGTTATGCCGTCAATTGATTTACCTATTGATATGTATTGCAACAATTCTGCCGCAATTACATTCGCCAATGAACCTGGAGTCATGAAGGGCGCCAGACACTTCCCTAGAAGATATCACTATGTTCGAGAACAAGTCGAAATAGGTGAAATCAATTTACTCAAAGTTCACACAGATGACAATCTAGCTGATCCCTTTACGAAGGCTTTACCTAAGGAAAAGCTTACTCAACATGCCAATGGCATTGGACTTCGTTTAGCTAGTAGTTTCATGTAAATATGTGGTTAGTATTTGGATAAAGGATAATGTAAACAATTATTATCTTAATGAAATAAAATATTTTGTTATGTTTATTTTCATTTATAATATTGTATCCTATATTTGCATGTTTAATCCATGAATAACTTAAGTTATTCTAAATAGTCCGTTGTCAATCAATGATATGGGAATATTATTCAATTAAGACAAATCTGAGTTTTGGTAGAATATACTTAAGTATATTGATGCGTTGGACATGCCAAATTCACATGATATTCAATAAATTAATAAATTGAATATAGGACAGATCCCAACCACATGATTATACTTTATGGATCTTTGTCATTAAAGTAAGTCATGAATATTTATCCTCAGACTTGAGATACTAGATAACAGTCGCGGATGTAGCTCATTTTCTATAAGATAGTCTAACGCTATCTGTAACTGGTAGTTATAAGGGCTATTTTCAGAAGTGATGCAAAGTTCAAGGGTTATGCTTGTAGTCAAGAAAGAATTTGTTCCTTCAAATTTTTTTTGAAGTATAATACTGCTGGCCCCCTCGTAGGGTTAACAAGATGTTTGCATGGCCATGCCCAAGATCTATCTGGAATACGTTCAGATGATTTGGTAATCTTGATCAATTATAAATAACGAGAAACAGAATAGTTAATTATGGAATGACTTAGATCCATATCCATATTAACGTGGTATTAGAAACAAAATGATAAGTATGATGATGATTCATCAAAAGGTTTTTTCCAGGAAACCACACTCAGGGTCGTTCTGGGGGCATTGGGGTGTTATGCTAGACTAACCAATGTCATTACTATATTAATGTATATCCAAGTGGGAGCTATTAGTTTTGTGGATATAAATTAATATGTGTATGACCGGATTCGAACACGAGACTTCGGGATTGCACACTTTATGTATAAGTTTCAATGTTTTAATAATTAATATAATAAGTTATGTTTAATTATTAAATTCACAAATAAACACTTAACGGACGTTAGTACTTAACGGGAATTGACTAACGGTCGTTAAATGTTAAAGGGAGACGAATATATGGAAACAAGCCAAGAAAGATCTAGAATCCCTTGGGGATCCTTATGTTCGGCCGATCAAAGGAGGTGGGGGAGTCCTACCCTAACTTGGACTCCAAGTTTGCATTAGTATATATACAAGACCTCTTGTATTCATTCTAATCTAATATTGGTTCCTTGCAAACCTAACTTCTCTTCTCCTCTCCTCCCTTTGTGCTCAAACCGATCGAATACCACCCTAAACCCTTAGGGTCGATTTCTTTGAGCTCAAATCAAAGTGTTTGGTTTGTTTGTGATTCAAGAACATAGCTTTTTTCATTGAAACGCTTGTAATACGTGTGTACAAGAACGAAGGATAAACATACTTTTGTTTGTGATCTTTTCCCTATTCGACTAAGGAGTAGTCGATTTTACTAAACCCTAATTTAGGGTTTAATTAGTTCTTGTTTGATTAATTTCTTGTTCCGCTAGAAATCATTAAGGTACGCATATTCTTTTAATTCGGTTAATTATATTACAAGTACGTATTTGATCTTTACTTCCGCTGCATGCTTTGATGATGTTTACATGTTTATGTATAATTGTTATGATATAAAATTCCAACAGACTCTTGTAGCGAAAATGTATAAACATTTCAATACGTTTTTTTATAGGAGTCATTACTTTGAATAATATTCAAAACTACAAAAAGAAAAAGTTATAAAATAATAATGGCGATTGAATTATGTTTCAGTAAATATAGGCTAAAATACATTAAAAAAGGGTGGTGGTGGTCCATCGAGTATACTAGTGATTTTACTTGGAAATCAAGCAACCTTGTTCCTATGGTGAAAGTATCATAATCATCTTAAAACGCATGTGACTCTCACTCCTTTTTTTCTTTTCATTTCAATAAATTGTTATTCAGGAAAAAAGAAAAAAAAATTGTTATAATACTCGAAAATTCAAATACCATATGTTCACGAAAAAGAAAGATTATCGATCAATATGTTATATTTTTGTGCATTTCCAAGTATGGTAACACTTAAAAATATTTATTTTTTAATTTCAAAATAAGTATCTACTGTAAAAGTGATACAACATGTTAGAAAAGTTACTTATAAATCAAGATGTCATTTTTGTTTTCTAAAAATGCTGTGATTAATTATTAATTTTTGAATAACCGATAAATCAAAAAAGAAAAAAGTAAATACTTATTTCAACACATAAAAAATACAGTAATATCGCAAAATTATTTCCATGGCTCACTTCTCATAACAGAAAGTATATTAAGGGGAATAAGGGCCTAACATGCTTACATAAAACACCACCAAAACTTTGTTGGAATTTTTCTTGTGTTTTGTCGGGCATCTTATTGTAATTGATATTTACCATTCAATATATAATATTCCTTATTTTTCAATTTAAGTTTTCAGAATGTACTTTAGTTATGCAAGTAGCTACGGTATCTTTTAGCTTTAGGCTTTTTATTCACAACGACTAGTGTATCCAAATGAGCCAACTTATACACTCATATTGAAAACAAATTCGTTTTGTTTGCTTATATATGTCAGGTAAACATAAATATATATAGAAATTAAAAAAATAAATAAATTTATCTAAATTCATTTTAGAAAATTCAAAAAATATAATATTCGAAACCAAAGAATTGGTGTAGCCGTATATTAGTAGCTTTTGCTTTAGTGGTCAATACTCTCAAAACCAAACATCTTTCTGTGTGCTTTGAGCTTTTCATATCTAGCATATAAATCCTGTCCATCTTTCATTCTTTCTGTTCATACATACACACATACACACACAGTGAGTGTGGTATACTCCCTCCATCCCAAAATTATCGTCCCATTTTGACTTTTTCGGTCTTTACTTTTCAACTTTGACGTTAAGTATTTTTGTTTATATTACATAATACCTAATACAAAATATATGAACGGATTGAGTTTTAAATGTATTTTCATTGGTATAATTTTTATCAAAAATTGTATAACACAAACAAAAATATTTATAATCAAAGTTGAGAAAGAAAGACCGAAAAAGTCAAAAGGGGACAATAATTTTGGACCAAACCGCCTAGCTAGCTAGCTAAAACATTATGCTTAAATATAAAGGTGGTAGAGGTGTCTTTTTATATCCATATATACAAATACATACCTAGATACATATATACATACTTAAATACATACATATATACTTATACACATAGTTAGAAGAAAGAAACAACTTTTCCTTTATCTCTCTGGTCTTCAGTTAAAGTTTGAAGGAATTCTGGTGTTTTTCATGGTTAAAGCCACAGGTTTTTCATACTCTAAACTCTCTCTCTAAAAAAACACACACAAACACACTATTTATCTCTCTCTCTCTCTCATCTTAAAATAGTAATATTGGTTCTAAGGATATATGTCACTTTTTAACAAATATATCATTTTTCATGTGTGTTTTCTTACTTGTTCAACTTAAAAACACATCAATATTTCGATTAAGATAACGTTCTTGGTCGATATTTTGTAGTCTTTTCTAGTGTTTCTTGGTGTAAATCTTCTTAAAAGTTTATGTGTTTTGGTTTATTAGTATTTGATAATTAATGAATGAGTTGGGTTGATCGAAAAAGAAGACGAATAGCAAGAATGAATATTAGCAGCTCTGATCTGATTGATGCAAAGCTTGAAGAACATCAATTATGTGGATCCAAGCAGTGTCCCGGTTGTGGTCATCGACTTGAAGGAAAACCGGTACGTTTGATCGTACGATGATTATTATTTTTGTCGAAAAATATTCTTATATGATTATGACAAATAATCAAGAATCAATTCAAAAGAATATAATTTTATGCAAATTTTCTGAACTTCTTTTCTATTTTTGCACCAAATTCCTAGTTTTTTTTTTTTTTATTGTTCTCTTGCTCTTTTTAACAACTTCATGCTTCTTTGCTGAATTTAATTTGTCTTTTTGTTGAACCAAATACGTCGTTTTTGTAATTTTTTATTTTAAATCTATAGTATGAGCTTTTTTGTTCATTAATATTCAATAACTTGATCAGCTTCAAAAGATTTTATCTTTGAATAATTTTGTAAGTTACGTTTTTTGTATTTTCAAAGAATTACTTGATCAACTTAAGAAGATAATTTTTGTATTATTGATTTTGTAATAATAATATTTTTATCTTCCATCTGTTTTACACAAATTTCTCAAACCTTTTTTTTCTTCAAAAAATCTGATCACCTTAAAATTAATGAATTGTATTAAATATGATTAATTTTTGAGATTAATTGCAGGATTGGTTAGGTCTACCAGCAGGAGTGAAATTTGATCCAACAGACCAAGAATTGATTGAACATCTTGAAGCCAAAGTTGAAGCCAAGAACTTGAAATCTCACCCTTTGATAGATGAGTTCATCCCTACGATTGAAGGCGAAGACGGGATTTGTTATACACATCCTGAAAAGCTTCCAGGTGATACATCGATCATCACTCCTATATATTTATTAACCAGCCCAATCACGCTACTACTGAAAGGTGGTAGCGTGTCGGTTATGTGTGTGAATATATAAGAGTACGAAGTCGTTATCGTTTTTAACATATATGCTTGTTTTATTGTATTCACTTTCTTAAGAGAACAAAAACATATAAACGAGAAAACATATTTTGTTTGTCCCATAATTCAAGAGTTAGGTTTTACTATGAATACACACAAATTTCTTGTCTTTAAGAAAAGGAAATTAAATAGTAGTGAGGTTTTCATATTTAGGGTTTCTTGTTTGGTTACACCTAGAAACCTACTTTTGATTTTCGAATTTAAAGATGGTGAAAGATTTTTTCATAAATGTATTTATTTTGCAATTCAATTTATGTAATTAAAGAATATTCAAACATGAAAACTAAAGTATGATCGACAAAATATGTACACATTTTTTGTTATTTTCATAAATGAGCTAGTATAGTATAACTTTAAAACTACTCAACTAGCTTGTCTTACTCCAACTTTTCTAAAAAAATGAGAAATCAAATACCATAAGTGATTTATTATAGTTAAAATGTTACAAGTTTGGCGATTAAGAAACTATAAAAATAAGCATGAAATAAATGATATTTCTTTCTTAATGTTTTAGGAGTTACTAGAGACGGACTGAGTAGACACTTCTTCCATCGTCCATCGAAAGCTTACACTACGGGGACCAGAAAAAGAAGAAAGATCCAAACCGAATGTGATCTACAAGGTGGAGAGACGCGGTGGCACAAAACTGGCAAAACCCGACCCGTTATGGTTAATGGAAAGCAAAAAGGGTGCAAGAAAATCTTGGTACTATACACAAACTTTGGTAAAAACCGAAAGCCTGAAAAGACTAATTGGGTGATGCACCAATATCACTTGGGACAACATGAAGAGGAGCGTGAGGGAGAGCTCGTGGTGTCTAAGATATTTTATCAAACTCAACCTAGACAATGCAATTGGTCCGAAAGGGCTAATAATAATGTGTTATCAAATGTCATCCCCATTGAGGGCACAAATGAAATGAACAGAAGAGAAAGCAGGAGTGGAAGCGGGAGTTGTTCATCTAAAGAAATAAACATAGCCACCACTACCACTCCTGCTCATAATAACATGGATGAACTCTCCGCGGTTAGTGTTAGTGCAGTTATGTCGAGCTACAATCCAATGGATCAAATGCAACATTTGAAAGGTGTCGATCACTTTAGTTTTGCACCATTTCGGAAAAGCTTCGACGAGGTACATCTCTATTTGCAACACTTGTGTATCATATCATCTTGTATGATATAATCAATAATATCACGGAATATATTCTACTTTGGAAAACAGTTCTTTTTACCTTTATAACAAACATGGTTATTTTTAGATTTTATTGATAAAAATAACTTGATATAAGTGTAATATTGTTCTTACCTTTGTTCTTAACTATATATATCATAATATGAAATTAATCATACTTCTACATTACAAAAGAAATATGATATATTTTAATTCTTTTATATGATATTTGTTAAACGTTCCTTGTTTTCTTTGGGATCTCTCACATATTATGAAAATGAACATATATATCGACTTTATCTCATACTACATACAATTATTGTACTTTTTTTTTTTTTTTTTTTTTTTTTTTGATTTAGCTTTAAATTATGATATTTTAACTTATTGGCATGAAATGAGGACCAACATTTTGAAAATTAGTTGAGTGCAAGGTTAAGGGATGAACTCAAAATGGTTTGAAGGTTGCTTTTGTTATATGCTTTGCTTGTAGTATGGGCAAACACAACATTCTTGATTGGAACACCTATCCTTATACTACTTTTGTGCATTATTTATTGTACAATGTTAACCAAATATACAACATTAAAGTGTACAAGTGTTTGATCTAGGTGGGTACGACTGGAGGAGAGGCTTCAACTACAAGGGACATAGGTGTTGTGGGAGGTATCACGTGCGATGAGCATGACCTACAAAGACAACAACAACAACAACAACATCAACATCATGTGACCCAACAAAATCCACATCAGCACCAGATGGCTTTCCACATCAGCAGACCAACTCATCCTGTAGTATCCAACATCATCTTGCCACATCAGCAAGCACATCATCACAACTCCATTATGCTTGATGAAGACTCATTCCATGTCTCAAGAATCATGGACAATTTTCAGGTAACAACTTACTTATTCATTTAATGAAACGATAATGTGTGCCGTTTGTTTGTCTAACCATGCATAACGGTAGAACATCTAACGTAAATTACATAAAACGACGTTTCAACTTGATGGACGTAAATGTTGCTTTGTGCGAGACTCACAACGTAAGGATATACTCATTTCGTATCATATAGTTGCTTGATAGTAGTTTTTTTTACATAAACGAGTGTGTTTCAAAGAAAAGATTTTTGTTGCAAAATAGAAAAATTTCATATGGTTTTATATAACACATGAAAAAGCATTGTCTCTCAAGTACTAAATATATATTAACAAAATGTTTGGAACAGGAACTGAGTAGGGTTTGTGTTAATACATAATCTGGCGCGGACTGAATTCAACGACTCTCCTTGGGCCGTTAGTCGTCTTCTCGAGCCCTATTAGACCTGTTCAACAAAGAACCCGTTAGGAGTGGACCCGAGGCCGTAGCCCCGGGATCCACCTCCGACGGTCAAGTTAGTATCGGTGCGATATAACTTATTAGTTAGGTTTAGGGTAACCTGTTGTATTCTGATGAAGAAGGGGATCCATGCCATGTATTTATAGGCATGGATTAGGGTTTAGGTGTAGGATGGGCCGCTGTCTGCACGGGCCTGGCCCGCTTGTCGTGGGTCAGTCCAGACCACACGTCTACAGTTTGCTTTGTTGCTAGCTAAGTTGAGAACAAGTGTGCATATATATATTTTTTTGACTTTTACACTTCTCTTTTACTTGAAGACAATGCATTATCATATGAATTATGATGTTTATGTGTTTATTAGAGTAAATATATATAGAAAAATGTTTAAAAGACTATTAAAAAACAAGTACATGAACTAATAAACCATCTAGTGTACATCTAGGGAGCTTTTCGAATTGCTTATTAAAACTGCTTATTTGATTTTTGATTAGCAAAAGCAAAGAGTACGTGCTTTAACATGTTGATGAGTTGCTTATTATTCTTCTACTTCAAGTTTAAAAACTCTATTAGCTATAATAATCATTAATTAGAAGGATTTTTTTTTTAATAATATATATAAAGTTAGGTATATATATTTTTTTTTCTTACTATGAAATAATAGTGACATTTTTATATGATTTAAATAGCAGCAGCAAGAGCAACATCATCATAAGATGGGAGGAGGGAGATCAACATCAGGATTGGAAGAACTCATAATGGGGTGCACACCATCATCATCAACTGATATCAAAGAAGTTAGTTTCTCACCACCTTTTTGACTCTGAATTTTATGTAAACTATACATACCATATATTTTTATATTATACAGTAATTATATTGGGCAAAACATATTTAGAAAAGAAAGTTAAGACATATATATTATTTTAAGTAAAGGAAGAGAAGGAAGATAAATTAAAGCATTTAATTTGTTCCTTTTCCCTTTTCCTCTTTGATGGTTCTCATTGCCCATTTCTTTTTATTAACTTTTGGGTTAAATTTTAAAACTATATATTACAAAATAATAACATATGTTAATTAAATAATTAAATAATATACTAGGCCTTGTTCTTCTTGTTATTCCTTTTCCTTTTATAGCATTCGTTACTATTTCCTTTTGCTAATGTGTTTAGTTGTGTGTCTTTTTATATTTTCTATTTAAAATTTAGTTTTTCTTATTATAGGAAATTAATACTCACAAGAAAAGTAATAAAACCCGACACATTTGTCAATTAATTTGTTTGTTCCATTTTCCCATGACCCACACGGGTAAATTCAACGAACTTAAATTTTGGAAACTATAAGAAAAGTACCTGAATTTCCGAAAAATCAAGTTGATCGACAAGTTGATCGAACTTGGTCCATTGTTGGTGACCAAACACATGATTTTGGTTGTGAAAAAATTGTAGAAGTTCTTATTATTTATTCATTTTCTTTTCTTAATCTTGTAAACAATAAAAATGTATAAATTAAATACAAATGATACAAGTATGTATATAAATCATTCGATCACCTTTACGGTATAAGATTAGTACTCAGCTCATTTCGTTTCAAAATTTCTTATTACTATATATGTGTACGTTTTTTCGTTCATGCATTCAATCGCTTTGAAAACGTTGATAAGTGACAACGATTTTAATTATATGAAAAATATATAGGTATATACAAAATTTTGCTTGTACATATAATTTACTTCTATTTTAAAATGTGCATAACCGTTATATCTAGGCATCTAGCTAGCTAACATATAATACGTACAGTAATATTCTATTAGTTCATCTTTTTAAGGGAGAATATAATCAAGGCCAAAAATAAGCACCAAATCATGAATGTTGGCATCTTACACCTTCTTTCCCTCTTTTTGAACAAGAAAAAAGACAAAAGTACAAAGAAACTCAAGCTTATGCACACACATGTCCCAAAGTAAAAGCTCTAGTGCGACCACTCTTCTTTTTGTTTTATTCGATCGACATTGTGGTTGTTTTGCTTATACCGACTCGAGTACGTGCCTAATCGCAAACATGACTCTTGACGGTGTTGCACGTTTAGTTTACAAACTTCTTTTCTATAATATATGAGTGCGTCGTTCACTACAAGAAAACATAGCATGTGTTACACCAGAATTAATGAAACATAGGGATAGTTAGCATATATAGCGTGCCTCGCATCTTCTTAAGGATTTTGCCACTTTCATTTTGTTTTTTTCACACTAACTCGATCACTATCGCTAGTCCTACATCACAATCTTCACTTTAGAATGATGTTACGGCTCATCAATAGGGAATAAAGTGGCAATGCTAATTTATTTTGAACGCGTGCCGCCCTTTATTTTATGAAAATTTCACATGATTTTAAGATGATTTCAGTCTTGTGCTTTTGAAAACTCTTCTCAGTATATAACATATATAATATGCTCCCAACCGGCCCCTTAAAAGAAGGTTCAATTCATATATATGATCTAGATACCAAGCAACTGGTTTTGAATTAAAAGGTAAAAGGTATAAAACGATGTAAGATGACCCAAAAACTTTTGTGATGAATGGCATCCTAGGACAAAGAGAGACACTCAGACACAAGACCCTATGTGATAGAAGCCCAAAAGCACCATGAAATCAAGGTATAACTTCCACATGACAAACTTTTTCCTTTCTTTCTTTTAGAAAATTAAAAAAATAACAATGAGATCCATTCTTGATATTATATAAGATGTTTGGATTTAAGCCAATAATTGGTGTTGAAAGAAGTAAATCAAGTGATTATAAGTATATATAATTTTTATTAATTGTCTAATACCAAAGTAATAACATATGTGGAAAAAGTAAATAATATGTATCTATCTTAATTTATGTGTATATATATATCCTTTTTAAACTCCATAATGTTATATATCAAAACACCTTAATGCATGGCATCTAATAAAAAGTAGCCATGAACAAAAATTCATGATTTATAAATTTTTCTAGTTGAAATTTGAAGACTTGAATTGAAAAACCTTGGAATCTAACTAGAAATTTGTGTCTTGTTATGAAAATGCAGGAGTCATCCATCACAAACCACCAAGAGGCAGATTGGTTGAAGTACTCCAATTTCTGGCCTGATCCTGACAGTCATGATCATCATTGAAATCATAAAATAAAAAAAAGACAACATCACTATCATCATCATCATGACCACCCTACTTGAACTACAAACCCTTGTTGCATGTTCTTTTTCACCAACACACATACCCCATTTATTCACTCTTTTACTTTTTTACTTTTCCTTAGAACTCTATGCAATTTGCAGGCCTTTGATGCATATACAAATCAGGGCTTATACAGAACTAACTGTACAACAAACCCCCATGTTGGTAAAGTGAAAAGAAGCATCCAAAAAGAGGAAAAAAGAAGAAAAAAGAATTCAAGAAAAGGTTCATCTACACTGACATCAAGATAGAAGAGCAAACCTCTAAAAAAGAAAAAAAGAAACCTTCTTTTCTGCATGAAAATCATCACCAACATGATTACAGTCTTACTATCTTTTGTGGATTTTATTTTTGATTTTTATTTTCTTGAATTATTTGTTTAATCTTTTGTATACCCCCCTCTTCTATGGTTTTTATATAGAGGATACACAATATGAATAGAATTTGTGCATAACATTAACTATTGGATTTCTTTGGTGCTTAAGACTAATTAGTTTTTAAGAATAAGTTATGCTTTCTTTCTTTCAAAATTTGGTCTACAAAAAACACACAATCTTGTAATGGTATGTAGAGATCATATCCAACACTATAAGAGAAAACGAAAAAAAAACTAAACTCGGCCAGGAGTACAAGGCTTGATGATCGCGATCCAACTTTAACCATGTATGATTAACCTTCCTAGTTCCCACAATGATATGTGACCATGGGAACCTGTAATCATGTTGTGATGAGTCGATTAGTATTGCCGGAAAGCCAGCCTTTCTGTAAGATCTTCGTTTGAGCTTTTTAATTTCACTGTCATACGATTCTATTTTGTCCCGAGTTAAACAACGGCTCACGTGCTTGTTCTTATATATGTTCGATTTTGTATAAATATATACATATATAGAAACCGAGTAAAAACTTTCATTTATCCAAATTTAAGTTACACAAATTAAGTTACACAAATTAAACACATGTGAAGTTTAACATTAGCTATATAAACTAGTTAAGTCAAGACTCTTGAACTTCATTTTCTTATTCAGTCCAAGCTCTATGACTCATAATTGTAGCCAGATATCTTTGGTCAGTTTCAGTAAATTATTTAAAAAGCTGGAATTTGTCATATCGAATAAAGCAACAGAGATAGAGATAGACGAACGTGCATGTAATATAGCCTTTGCTTTTCAAGTGACATGCATGTATTTCATTCAAAAAGCTGAGTTTCTTACTAATATTTTGCTTTTTCACTTTAATTTCAAATTATACGTGATGTATATCTTAATTTGGATGTGTTAGAAACTTGAAAGAAAATTGTGGTAAAGTCTTATATAATCCAAAAGAAAATTGTTGCATATTTAAGGAATGGGAATACTATCAAATTGAAGAAATACTACCTCCGTCCCAAAATAAGTGTCCAGTTTGATTTTTCAGAATCAAATTGGTTTAACTTTGACCTTAACTATTTGTGTGAGTTTATATAATATTTGATGCAAAATATATAAATGGATTGAGTTTTAAGTGTATTTTTCAATTGTATAATTTTTTTATCAAGTATTATTTAACACAAAAAAATATTTAAGGTCAAATATGAATCAGTTTGACTCTGAAAAGTCAAACTGGACACTTATTTTGGGACGGAGGGACTAATGCTTTTGGTAAAAATGTTAGTGTAACTCAGAATGAATACGTGTAGCGGTGACTGCGACTCAGCTTCACATCAGTTTCTTTTACTTCACCACCAACATCATCATCAAACAGGTGTAATAAAACCACCAACTTCACCACCCAAATATACCTAGCTCCCTTATATATACACAAAATATACCTCACAATATACTCACATAGACAACACAATTATTTTTTTTTCCTTTCACAACATGATCGTCCAGACAACTGAGTTGTGCAAAAATTCGGTTGATAATGTGATGGTGTGATTTTGTGTTTTAAGGACTACCGGGTTATGGGGGGTGGCCGGGGGACGCGTTGTCCAACCCCATTACACCCGGTCTTAAGATCGAAGTCTTTAGTTCATATAACATCCTATATCTCTTGCCCTAAAAGAATAAATAGCTACTTAACTATACATTATTTCATTAGTAAATTTAAAATCATGCATGATAAAGAAACAAAAGCATGAAGTGTTGTTTAAGTTAAAAAGTTGGCATTCAATTCTTAGCACTTTTATAGAAGATTTTGGATGCCTTTATAAAAGAAGTGGCATTATACAAGTAAACTAACTCAAGATACTAGTCTTATTGCATGCACACACACTAATTGTTTCTATGTATGTGTGTGTTTTTTATTAGATTCGGTCCGATAAAGAAGTTGCAGATAGAATAGCATCAACGAATATCACAACATGCATGGCTACATTTTGTACATTTTTGTTGATCACACCCCGTTAGATTTTCATTTGTTACAATAAACCCCTGGAATTTTAAAGACAATAACCTCTAACCATCACATTTTTATTTGAATGCTATCTATGTTCCTTTTTTTTTTTTTTTTTTTTTTCGGGTAACCATGGTTTCCGACCTTTTGGCCGACTAATTTACTAGGTTTGAACTCACCGTCACACAGACTCAAACCGGGTAAAACCCTCTCTTTTCAGAAAGTTAGCGTGACCACTCCAAAGTTTTTGCACCTAGCAAAAATTGAACTCTAGATTCTTTTAGATATCTTGATCATTACATTTGCCTAGTACCATATGGTTAAAGTAGTTACAAGTAATGAAAGCCCTAATTAACAACCATGATGGTTAAAGCTAGAGTGCACAAAATGCAACTGGCTAGCTTTGCTAGCATATGCTAGAACAAATCAAACACTGCTTACGACCAAGTTTTTTATAGACCATAATTTCTCGAAGTTGTTCAAGCTGGGACAAGACATATCTCCGGCTTTAGCTCATCTATACATCTCTATAAGCTAGTAGGCTAGTAGCAATACAAGTATATTAGCTTTCGTCTTTAAAAGCATTTTTTACTCACTTTTTGCTTATTCCCTTGCTAAACTTGGATAAGATGACTAAATCGAGTTTGATACAATGTCTGTCTCGTTAATATGGAAACGTACAAATTCAAAAGAATCAATTCTATCTAACATCAAAAGAAAATTCGTCAAACTTCTTTTTTTTTAGTACCCAAACTTGATGCCTTCATAGTTTAAAATTCAAACTACAAGGTTAATTTTGAAAAAGTGTCAAAACATGTGTACTACAAAGTCTAAACTTCCGCTTTCTAATTTTTAAGAACAACGAGTATGTAAGCCCGCGCTTCGCTGCGGGTCATTTGGCTAAAGAAGTAAAGTGATATAAATATTTGCCGTAGCGTTAATACATACTTAACATTAAAGTTTAAAGTCATCATTTCTATTGACATAAATATATCCATAGCTAACAGACTTACAAATATACTAACCTATATGCCTAAGTGCACTTGCAATATTTTTCAGAATGCGCAACTGTGGACTCGACAGAAGCTCGGCAGGCAACAACTTTGGTCGTCTTTGGATACTCAGAATTTTCTGGATACAAATATAGCATCAATCTTCTTGGGCCCACCTAATAGCATTAACAATAATAAATAAAAGTTAGAGATTGACTGTCCATTTTCAATTGAATAAGAAACATGTGTAAGTTAGTTTGATACTGACCTTGATGGGCTGCTTTGCAAGCCAAGGATAGGCATTCTAGAACCACTCATAAAGTCCTCAAGAATAATCAAGTGATTCAAATAATCCATATGAATACCTAACCTCGTTTCAAAACTTTGCACAAAACCTTGAGAAACTGTTTGGATCAGCTTGCCTGTGCAGAAACACATTATGACCAATTAGTAGGACCTAACTGCTACTAATATATGTATTTATATAATCAGTGGATTAAAGAAAATATGCAAGTTAATGTAAACCCATGAATCTATTAGACGCAATGCCAAACACCCCCTTCGATTCGTAATCAGTTTAATTAAAATGCATATTCCAAATTAATTTTTTTTAATACCTCTAGAGGCCAAAAGTAAGACCAGTGGCATCAACAAGCTTATCAATTCCCGCTTTTTAGCTCTAGTCAAACACAATCTTTTTAATAGCCCATGTTTCATATTCAAACATTGTAAGACCAGCAGCACCGCTTTTTAGCTCTAGTCAAACGCAATCTTTTTTACCGATACTGTATACTCAAATTGCAAGCGACCAGTTCGATGATAGCTCTATCGTATGTTCAGTCCGCAATCCCCCTAATTATGACAATAAAAAAAATAACTATGAGGTTTAAAGTTAAATATATATCCATAGCAAATAAACTTACAAACACTAACTTATATATATAACCACACTCGCGATATTCTCAAGAATTTGTACCTCGCTACGACTAATTCTCCAAATCAATCAAACTAATAGTTAGAATTCACGTTGTCTGAATATCACATCCACAGTCTTCCCAATTGGTTTTTTCTCGAGCTGTTTAAGTGGCAGGTTTTTAGACCCATCAACGACGTGGCTTTGATGAGCGGCATTAATGGAATCCTCCCTATATGTATTAATAGAAGAGATTGTAAATAAACCAACATATCAGAGATCAACAAAAATGCAGATCTAGCAAAATAAGGATCTGCGCATGGGGGCTGCAAGAGCAGCTAATATCTCAATTCTGCTGTTTCCATTTCACTTGAAAAACATCATTTGTGTTTACATATTCATATCTGAAATTGTTAGTCTAAAACCAAAAGAACAATGTACAAAGTACTTGTCTTGCATTAGTATAAACATAAGACCAACTATATGAATAACACAATTTAAAATTTGTACTTTAGCACAAACTTTTGTAATAACAGTAGTATCATAGAAATCAGCAGGAACAACAAAAATTTATTTACAAAAACACATCATATTGAAAATTTAAAGATTAAGCATGCCAATACTTGCTACCAAGTACTGAAACCTTGAAACATCAAAAGCTTTTGTTAGCAGATCTGCAAAATTATGTTCTGAAGCAATTTTAAGAACTTGAATTAATCTTTTCTCATTGCAGTCTCTTATAAAGTGATGTCTAATTTCAATGTGCTTTATTTTAGAATGTTGCACTGGATTTTTAATAATACAAATTGTACTACTATTATCAATATGAATAACAGTGTTTAAGAAATTGTACCCATAATCAAGGAGTTGGTTTTGAAGCCATAGAACTTGACTAGAGCAACTTGCAGCAGCTATGTATTCAGCTTCAGTTGTTGAATTTGCCACACTTGTTTGCTTCTTACACTGCCATGAGACAAGTCTACACCCAAGGAATTGACATCCTCCAGTTGTTGACTTTCTGTCCAAGCTAGCACCAACATAATCACTATCCGAATATGCTACCAAGTCAAAAGGAGATTCTCTAGAATACCATATACCCAACCTTGGTTGACCTTTAAGATATCTAAAAATTCTCTTG
Source organism: Artemisia tridentata subsp. tridentata (assembly GCA_021014915.2). NCBI lineage: Eukaryota > Viridiplantae > Streptophyta > Magnoliopsida > Asterales > Asteraceae > Artemisia > Artemisia tridentata. Next base: position 47,962,462 of record CP139508.1, read on the forward strand.
ACTGCAGTTAAATGAGAAACCTTTTGAGTAACTTGAAATCTTGCACAAACACAAACAGGAAACATGATAACAGGTCTAGATTATGTAAGGTACATCAAAGAGCCTATCATAGATCTGTAATTGTGTACATCTACATTCTCTCCATCTTCATCTTTCAGAAGGTGCTTCTCAGCGTCCATTGGTGTGCTTGCTATTTTTGAATCAGCAAATTGAAATTTTCTAAGTATCTCTGCAACATATTTGTCTTGACTAATAAATATGCCTTCAGATGATTGCTTAACTTGCAAACCCAAAAAGAATGTAAGTTCTCCCATAGAACTCATCTGAAACTTATCTTTCATAAGCTTCTCAAATTCTAAACACATATCTTTCCTAGTAGATCCAAAGATAATGTCATCCACATACACCTGCACTAACAGAAGATCCTTCTTGTGCTGTTTGATGAACAGTGTCTGATCAATCTTTCCTCTTTGAAATCCATTTTCTAATAAGTAGGAAGCTAGTGTTACATACCAAGCTCTTGGTGCCTGATGAAGGCCATAGAGAGCTTTCACTACTTTGTACACTTTGTTTGGATGTAATGGATCAATGAAACCTGGAGGTTGTGAAACATACACCTCTTCTCCAATTTCACCATATAAAAATGCACTCTTGACATCCATTTGGTAGACTGTGAAGCCTAAAAATGAAGCATAAGCTAGAAACAGCCTAATTGCCTCAATCCTTGCTACTGGAGCATAAACCTCATCATAGTCTATCCCTTCTTCTTGTGTGTACCCTTGTGCTACTAATCTAGCCTTATTCTTGATCACTATTCCTCTTTCATCCTTTTGTTTTTAAAAACCCATCTAGTGCCAATTACCTTCACACCTGTAGGTAAATCAACTAGCACCCAAACCTTTTGAATCTTGAACTGAAGAAGCTCTTCTTGCATAGCCTCTAACCAGCTTGAATCATCTAGGGCTGTAAGAATTGTCTTTGGTTCAGCTTGTGAGAGAAAACATACAAATAAACAAGAGTTTAAAAGCTCATGCTGTTTTGAAGCATAAAGGGCATCAAGAAGCCCTTGTTGGTCTGAAGACATCAATTGTTGTCTTGTCTTCACACCTGACTGTATATCTCCAATCACATGTTCCAGGGAATGAATTTTGTGAATTCTTGATTGTGGTGTAGTAGGAACTTGATAAGATGATGGAAGATTGTTGAAATCCACCTCATTATCTGAGAATTCTGCTTCTTTTGTTTCTGAAGGGCCATCAGCAGAGTCATTTGGCCGAACAGCAGAATCAGTAAGCTTATCAGCAGAGTCATCAGCAGAAACAGATACACTACCAGCAGTAACAGAAATACTACCAGCAGAAACACTTTGTTGTTCCTGAGTTCCATATTCTATACTTTCATCTTCAACACCTTCTTTAGCTTTACTAGAAGAAGATTCATCAGTTGTCGAAGTTGATTCCACAATTGAACTTGACCATATTGGCATTATCACATCATTTTGATCTTTCTCTAACTCTTCCTCATTTGTTGCTTGTGAACCTGCAAAATCATTAGTTTCTGCAACAAAAGGCACATAATTCATTGAATTTGTTAGATATTCTAGATCAAATAGCCATTTTGGTCCTTGACCTTCTACATTGGATTTGTTTTCTAAAAACTCCACATGTAGATTTTCTTCTACTATTTCTTTTCTTGTGTTGTAAACTCTAAAAGCTTTGCTATGAAGAGAATAACCAACAAAGAAACCTTCATCTGCCTTACCATCGAATTTTCCTAAATGGTCTAAGGTATTGAGAATTGTCACATGACATC